>JAUZSU010032652.1:0-21922 GCA_034780255.1 Parotocinclus maculicauda | reverse complement strand
ATAAGCGAATAACATTACACGTATATAATAGGATTTGTTTCGGTACTTTAGGATTTGGTCCGAATAAGCGGCTGGTCTCATTAACCGGTGGTCCAATTAACCGGATTCGACTGTACTTGGTAGCACTTGGAAGAACACTGGCTGCATTTATTTAGTAATACAGGAAAGGGGAACTAGAGTCAATGCGATTTGACAGGTCCCAAGATAGAAAATATATAGAAGGTCAGTAGAAGATAAAATACGGAGTGTCTTTGTGTTAAATACATTCTACCTATACTAACACGCAAACAAGTGGAGGTTTTATGTCTTTATTGAACACATTAATGAATCATTTACAGACCAGGCTGGAAAACTTCTGTTCTAATTAATTATCTAAGGAGCAGCAGTTCCAGTAAACGGATTTTGTGGTTTGTTTGTTGTTCCTATTAAAACCTGCCAATCCATGGTCTAGGAGTTACAGACCATAAGCTTGGCACAAAAAAACAACAAGTTATTACATTGCCACTGTATTACGTATCATTTCTGACTTTTCCAAACTGTGAATAGGATTGTGAGAACAGGCAACGGAAGGCCTCTTAAAGGGTAACATATTATAAACGAAATACCAGTAGGGGTTCTGTTAGGATGATTTGTACGATTAATGTCAAACAATGAAACCTTTTCTTTGGAGCAGAGACTCAAAATTAATAAAGATGCACCAGAATGTTGGCATTACAGGAAATATTCAGGTAAAAATGGCACAAAAGATTGATATTTTTAAATGAAACAGTTCATGTTAGGTGAGGAGAGAGCAAATATCAAACTGGGCTTAGGGAACAAGGCTTAAACTCAGCTCACAAACTGTGAAAGCATGTGGCTTTGACTGGCCATACAAGGAATTGAAATAGCATTGGATGGAATCAGTACACTGGGATCACTGGCACCACTGGCTCAGTGACGTGTGAGAGTGGGTGGCAATTTTGGATGGAATACTGAGCGTTGGAAATGGCTGTTACTTAACTTTTAAGTAACCAATGAGAAAAGGAAAAATGCTATAATTGATGATCGTTTTGGCAGGTTTTTTTGCAGTGCGTGTGGACTGGGGCAGCTTTTCTTAGATACTCCTGTGGGGGGCTAAAAGGAAACAGTTTGGGATCCACTGCCGTATTCGATACACATCGTACACCTCCTGTTACAAAATATGAAACCGCTGTTTTTTCCTTCACATTTCCACACCAGATCGTCTTACACTGTCAGAAACGTTATTATGTACCCGTTTCTGTCTTTCAGCTTTTTGGAAGTACTTATTGAGATCAGGAATCGACACAATGACGTGGTCCCTACTATGGCCCAGGGAGTGATTGAGTACAAGGAGAAGTTTGGTGTTGATCCATTTGTCAGCTCCAACATCCAGTATTTCTTGGACCGCTTCTATACCAACCGGATCTCTTTTCGAATGCTGATCAACCAGCATAGTAAGTCACTGTCTCAAGATGCCTCACTAACATAAACCACAAGTATTAAGACCAAACTTTAGATCTGGAAATCAGTTAAGCTTAACACCAGTTCATCGATTTAAAGGTCGTTTATGCCTTAGTAATTAGCCGAGTTAGCAGTGGAAACTCCCCTAGGCTAGAGCTGACAGCCCCATCCTAATGTATTCCATTTTAAAACGCATTGCATTAATTCCAGCTCTCCTGTTCGGCAACGACACAAACCCGGCTCACCCCAAGCACATCGGTAGCATCGATCCAGCATGCTGTGTGGCTGATGTGGTCAACGGTACGATGCATCTCTCTCTTATTCCTACAAGTGTCAGTGTCAGTGTTTCACTTTAGACACTAGATCTGCTGTGTCTTGATTTCAGATGCATTTGAAACAGCCAGGATGCTATGTGAGCAGTACTACCCAGCTGCCCCGTCTCTCAAGATCAAAGAGTTCAATGGTGCCCATCTCATGTTTAATGTAGCCCATATACAACGAGTATAAACTTTCTCGGTGCAAAATATTAATGGAAAAAATATATTGCGGATTTTCGGCACATGCGTAGTACGTGTGGTATAGTTAACGTATACATATACATGTATTTTATAAACTTTTACATTTAAAAAAATTACAATTTATAAAAATATATTTTAAAAATGTCATTCTAACAATAAAAAAATTTTACAAATCATAAAATATTAGGATTTATAGTAAATATTATAGTAAGTATTTACTCAGCGGATGAATACTCACCAAAAACGAGAAGTAACACTAGAGCATCGGCCGCCTGAGTCACTACTTGGCGACATGACAAGTTTTTATCTGCGGTTTTGTGTTCTCTGTTTGTGAAAGTTTCATTCTAGACTGAATTAATTTAAGCCCTACGATGTTACCCAAACGTTCTGCATTTTAGTTCATCACGGGTGTTCCTGGAACGTAACCCCCGCTATAAACGAGGGAAGACTGTATTTTGTTTTATCATGCAAACTACCGACCTCACTGCAAAACCGCTAGAATATAATATACTGGTCTTGATGTCGCCCTTCCATCATTTTAAACATATTCGATGGCATTAATGCAGCGACTAATGGGCCAGCACATGTACTGCATTTACTGCAGTCCTGCAGACTTGCTTTCCTCCTTGTGTGTGATTGCCTGACTGTCGGAATGAGAATATGTGCCTTGAGATAATGTTGATTGCAGCAGCTGCCAACACACGAATCTCCATGGCAACAACCGTGGTTGCTCGGCAACCGCACTCTTTTAGGGACACTGCAAGAGTCCAAATGCTTACTAGAAATATGAGTATAATGCTGCGTTAATACTTCAACTTAGCCTCCATGTTACATTCATACCCACAGAACGTGCACTCATTTCATTCCCATGCTTCACAGGTTACCACATCGGGCTTTCTTACAGAGCGGTGCACTTACACAGGGTCATGACAGGCCGGCCCCAATATCTCATTAACACACAAGTCAATCTGGTCGTCAAAGCATGTTTTTAAAGGTCAAATGGTTTTGAGTGGCTCGTTCTGGATATGTACAGATTGTTCAATAAACCCAGAATCATTAATAAAAGGCCAAGGTTTTATTTACAGAACTAGCTCAATATTTTTTTTTCTTCCCTTCCATGGTTTAACACGTGTGTTTTCTGGTCAGGGTCATAGTGGTTCTGGTGGTTATGCCCATAGAACACAGGGATGTGGATCTAAGAACGCCCTGGATGTGACACCCATTCATAGCAGGCCTGCGTAGGAGTCTCTGTTTAAAAACTAAAACTAGTTGGCCTCCCCTACCTGGGACGAAGCCAAACATTTTGAAAGTGTTGAAAGAAGCATCCAGGAAAGCACTGCCACTGCAACTACGACCACTGCATAAATCAGGTGGCACCTTTACTTGTAATGCATTTTCATACATATTTGATGTAATCAGTAAATTCAGGGTTCCTTAAAACTGCAGGTTTTGTGTGAGATTATTATTTTACCGTCAGCATACTTGGCCAATAAAGTCCGATTCTGATTCTGATTCTGTTCCAGCAGACGTGTATGCAGTTAGATGGCCGGCTGTTACCTTTGCATACGGATTTCCAGTTTTACAATATTGTGCAAAATCTTAGGCCACAATTAGATTGGTTGTTTTAGCAATGGTCTAATGACTGGAACCAAACATTTCAAACTTGGATTTGTCACTCCACAATCCTGACTTTCACTGAATTGTAACCTATCATGGCCTGTTCACCCTCTAACCTTTCCAAAAAGTGGTTTCTTGGCTGCTCCCTTTGCAAAAAGACCTTTCCTTGTCAAACTTCTCCAGACTGTAGATGGACCAACTTGGCATCCAGATGCTGCTTTTGTTTAGGTGTAAGAGGAGGTCACATTAAATACCTACCTCTGTAATCTACAGAAGCTCTTCCCCTTTTTAATTAATTTACTTTTTAATGCAAATTTTCCTGTGTTTCCTGGTTGTATTCCAAAAAAATATATAATTAATAATGTAGGGTCATTATTTTATTGATAAAACTGGTATGAATAATATAATGGTGGATAAATACATTTGCATAGTTCTATACATTGTGATATTTTGGAGGGAAATGTTTACAGCTCCACAGTTAACTTGATCAAGTTGTGCCTTTTCTGAAACGGTGACAAAAATTCTAGGCATCATGGCTAATGCTTCGGCATATAAACACAGAGTATTGCCGTAGCAGCAGTAAATAATTGTGTGTATTATTTGTGTATCTTTTTGGTTGCAATAAGTCCATCACATTCCTTCACATTTGTAGTCCACATTTTTTTGTCGTAGTTCTATTTATGCGGTTGTCCTGAGGACAGAATACCATGCTCTTACGCTGACATTTTAGAGGCTTTATAGCTATACTGGCAAAATCACAAGCAAAAAAAAAACTATAATTGCCACAATGTGGATGTTATTGGGCTATTTTAGTTTGGCCTTATACAATACAGAAATATTTTGGGATACCTAGATACACAGAACGCTGACATTTCAGGGAAGACTCACTCACACACACATTCTCTCTTGCTCGCAGATTGCAGGCTTTTGCTCAGACCCAGGTGGCATTCGCACACGCTACAAAACAAAGCATTCCATCATTGCCAGTGACATCACTGCAGTCAGCTCAGCTGCTTGGGTCTGCATGCTATAAATAGTGAAGGGGGGTGGCAAGCCCCACACACACATAGAAATCTTTAACACTCCTGACCCCATGCCTGGAAAGATATTGGCTTTTGTCAAAGTAAATGCAGCCTGCTGTTTAGGGCAATTTTACTGTGCATGATTTTCCCTCTTCTGTATTTCAGCACTACTGGCCTGTTTTTATTTTCACTTGCTTTAAAATGGTTTCCTGTAGTCTGCATGTATTTTAGGACAAATGTTAATTTTCCATTTACTCAAAATTCCTGCATTATTCATCTGCATTCTGCGATGCAGATGTGTGTATATATATATATATATATATATATATATATATATATATATATAATGTCCAGTATGTAAGTCATGAGATTTGAAACAAAATGATTTGATAACAATAAAAAACGATCCTTGTGTTAAATTAATCCATTTATCTTTTCATACTACATACACCCATCATTTACCAATTCTTAAATATCAAATATATATTTTTCCAATGCATAATCCATTTCTCAATGTTTAGGCTTACTAAAATCTCTGAATTAAATTAAATTATGAATTAAATAAGATTTTCAGTGTTAGTATAAAATCTTTCAATATTTTATAGTTTCTCACAATTTTATTGCAATATTTCAGATTGACAACAAAACACCAACAGAAAAGGTTGCATGACATGTGAAGGTATGACGAATGTAAGCATTTATTTAATTTCATACCATTTAATTTATAAACCACTACTTTAGAGGGTTTTTTTAGCTCCATTGTCTCAGTGGTAAGAGCCCACTGATGGAAATGACAGTTCCTGATAACCTGGGTTTGAATCCTGGATCCTGCAGTGGACAGGGTGTTTGTGCATTGGTCCACTGATTTCTGGGTTTAGCTCTGGCCCGTTGTCTGTGGCAGTGACCAAAATAAGCAAAGTTGGAGGATGTTATTGATGTGAATTTTTTCTCCTGTTTCATTATTTTCCTAAGTAAATACATCATGCCTGGCATAATTTTTTTTAATCAAGTTTATTCAGACTGTTGAAGTGTTGACTAAATACACTAAATAGTTGCTATAAACGTATAAAAGTTTTTTAGCAGTGCAAACAACAAATGTATTTTTGATTGTATTTCATAAAGGCACTGAGGAAATAAATATATCTACAATAATATAGATATAGTCATTGTACCATTGCCAAAACAATAATATATCTAATCTAATGGCTCTAAATATCCTCTAATTTTTGTTAGCAGTGGATATTTATTTATTTAAAATGCTAAGAATTGTTCCCTAATTAATTTCCCCTACATTCTGCATACTATACAGACCACAATGTACCTACACATAACAGAATTTGTGTGAGCTGAAGGTGATTTTACAAACTGTACAGCTTTGTACAGCAAATAAAACCAACAAATAGCTTAACGTTTTCCAAAAATGGCTATCATTCTGGATACACAATGGCTTCACCAGATAAGAAATTCTAAAAATAAATCATTATTAAAGAGTAAGAAATGCATGTCTGTAGTGCTTTTTAATGGAAAAATATTTTAGGGTCAAATGGAAACTGTTAAAACATGGCAATCGTCCTAATAATGGGACTGTGCACTGTTCTTTATATACAATTATATTTCAACACCTTTGATGGCCAAGTGCTATGAAGGACACAGGAGACATGCAGGTCAGTGGTGTTGGTAGATATCTGCGAGTTTACCCATCATCCCACGCTGAGATTTGTTAAGAGCCCACCTGCTAGCTGGCTGATAACACTCAGCAGAAATACAGTGGACAAGCCTAATTCAGCCCCCTCCTCTATTGATCTCTTTTCCATGGATAATGGCCACCAGCCCAGAGTGGTGCTACACAATGGTCCTGCACGTCCATGCACCCGTCCTTATTCTGTTTGGAGCGTGTAGGAGAACAATGGCAGGCCTGGCAGAGAGGACGAGGCACGTGTGCTGGAGGACTGGCTAGCCTGGCACGGTGCCGTGCTTGTGGTGTGCCGTATCTCATGAAGAAGTGGAGCCGTAGTGGTGTTGGTGCTGGCCAGTTGCCAGGACCAGCGAACAAGCATGAGAGCGGGAGGGATGGCATGGCCGCTGCTCCACAGGCTGGCAGCATTGAGGAGCATGAAGGCATTCAGTGACTCGGGTGAATGCGCTTTTGTCTCGGCGCGCGATGCCAGGCAGTCTCTAATGAGACGCGGCTTTGTGGCGAGCCTCTCGACATCAAGTGGGCTGGTAGGCTCATTAACCTGACGATGGCGAATAAAAGAGTCCACACAAGAGACGCCATGATAGCATACTTAAGCCGCCTGAAACCCTCTTGTAGGCTTTGTGGCTGCAGAAATTGGGCAAGGAACAAATGTACACACACGAATTCTCAGTTACATTTGGGGTTCAATTCGCCTCAGGGGTATAAATAATACATCTAAAGCATCGATCAAAACCAAGCGTGAAAGAATATGGATGCTTTATTTAATAACTGGTACACCCTTCATTGGAACCAAAAGGTTTTTTGGACCTTCAGTAGACTTGCATAATGTTGAGGAGACATTTTAGATCATCTTTTAGCCCTCTTCTGGTCATTCCATCTGGAATCTGGATTTTGAGTTATTCCAAAACACACATCTTATTCTGTTGGCTTTTTTGATGTACAGTACATAAAGTGCAAAAGTCTTAGGCCATCAATAGATTAGTTGTTTCAGCAATGGTATAATGACCATATATAACGTTTGACGATTGGATGTAAAAATTCTAACTTTGATTTGCCACTCCATGATAATCTTCCACTGATCTTCTTCTTCTTCAAAGTGGTTTCTTGGCTGCTATCCTTCCTGATTAGACATGCTGTAAAAACACACTAAATACTTGCCACTGTAAGGTATGGAATCACTTTTTGTATTTTAAGCCTTCATACAAGATTGAGAAATGAGTATATATGAACATGCCATTGCTAAAACATATGTATATATAATCCAATGGTGGCCTAAGACTTTTGCACAGTACTGTAGATGTAGTCGAAAGCTTTCCTTGTGGTTATGTTGCATTATTTGAAGTTTCAGATGACACACCTCTACATTGACATCCTGGAAAATTGAACTATACTGTTTGGCATTGACTGCTCCCTTAATGACCCTCCATGCCCTGAGAGAGTAAACAATTCCAAGACCATGACGTTCCCTTCACCACCTTGGCTGAGCTGATCAACTTTTACTTTTTCTATTCACATAACTTTTATTTTCTACACTGTTATGCACTTCTGTCAAAATGTTTGAACTCTTCTCACCAATCGATCATTCACTGTGAATTTGGAATTCGCAAGTTACTTTCATTACTTACATTTTTTGAATGGTATTTATAATGTCCTTTCATTATAATCCTTTCATTGATTGGTTTTCTTACAGAAGAAAATGCAGTTGATCTGCCTCCTTCTGTCACAATATTCAGTACTTCACATGGAGCTCTTGGTGTTATCTTTGCAGGATACCCACTCCTCAGGAGAGCAGCAATGTTATTGAATTTCTTCTCCTTGTAAACAATTTGTCTCAATTGAGCACTGATAAACATCTAGAGGTTAAGATAAGCTTTTGTAGTCTTACACATTCCAGAGAACCTCCAAGGTCGTTCAGACGTCGTTTTACCTTTTTCAAGGCTTTGTGCACATGAACAGATTTTGTGTCCGCCGATTTTTAGAGCAGATTACCTCAAAAATCCACACCCCCAAACCTGTTTTCCCAGCCTGTACTTTTATTGATTCATTAGTTGGTGGAGGCAGCACACGTATAATAGGTTAGGTAGAGAGTGATTATTATTATTAAGGCTTCAAGACCAGATCACACTGCAATCCAGGTAAATATAAGGAATCAATACATTTTCTTCTTCATTTTTTTCGCTGTACAGCAATAACAGGATTCAAACGTTCACCACAAGGCCTCCATACTCGAACCTGAAAGCTGCCCAAGCAGAACTTGGATTGGTCGTTATAGACGATACGATCCCAGTGCAGAGCAGTCCATAGCGATCTCTTGGGGAAAGATCCTGTGTCTAATCAGACCAAACCTGTAATCAGTTACTGCATGCTAATGTTTTGCAGCCATCTAACATTTCTACACGGGTGCATCATTGTTTTGTCAATAAAAGTGTTTAAAATGATCAAGCAAAGATGCAAATGTGACCTTATGCAGGTAAGCAGCAGTTAACTAGCTGGCCTACATGTTCTGAGAGCACATTAATATGTGTACTTTCTTCATCTTTTGCTAGCACTTGGACTGAAATGTCAGAATCAACTAGCAGCGATCACGTTTGTTTCCTCACGAACGCATGAACTCCTGTTGGCTCTCGTTCCACCAACTTTACTTCTTTCAGTGCAAACGGCTGCACCTGCCAACAAAGACTTCTGGCTTGAACGAATTCATATTCTTGCAGAGAAATTGGCTACAGAAATGACTGTCCTCACACTTGTTTCTAACAGCATGTAGTTATCAGATTGTGTAGCTTGTTTATCAGGACTAAAGTGAAATCTGTTCATTTTTGGCAGAACACAACGTGTGTCTTTGTATCTACGATTTTTGTATTAGTAGGGGCTGCGTATAAAGACCCAGACCCATTTTCAGAAGCAGCTTTCTGTACTGAGTATTTTTTGTGGGCGTGATTCAAGACGTCTTCGGATTGACTGATGGCTTTCATAATTGCTGAAGCGTTTGATCAGGTGGCTCTTATGCAGATTGCATTCATTAGATATTCACAGTTTGCTATTTTTCCCACTTGCATTACATTTTTGATTAAGACTCTAAATGATATCGCATTTATTTTCTCTAAAGAATTGCACTGTGTTTTAGGGTCTGAGGGAGAATAGCTTCATTTGCATAAATCCTTTTTTTTGGGGTCGGGGGTAGATTGGGGGGATTCAAAAGGTGATGTTTATATAAACATCAATGCGTCCCTGCCAAATGGTGCATAAGTCATTTTTAATTAACCTTTTCTGCTTGTGTGTCCGTAAATGGGATTTATTTTTGTTATTGATTTTGCTGAAGCATGAATTATCCTGCAATAAGCATGAGTTATGGTGTCAGGATCATCATGAGTGATTTGTCAAATTACACAACATCCTAAATGGTCGGACCGCGAGCGATGTAACAAATGGCATAACGTATATTTGCACAAGTATGACCTCATAAATGCAGGAACTCTGACACGTGGGTTAACTTGGTATAGCATGGCAGGTTAATGTTAATCAGGAAAGAAAGCAAAATGGTAGAAAGAATATAATTATTGATGAAAAGTATTTCCAGTGTTGTAGCTAGAATAACCAATGTGGTAGCATGTGGGCCTATGTGTGACCTAGTGGTTAAGAGACTGGGCTATAGATCAAAAGGTCGAGGGTTCAAATCCCACCTCTGCCAAACTGCCACTGTGGGGCCTTGTATTGGAGGACTGTATTAATTGTTAGTCACTCTGGATATCTAGCAATCCATCCATTATCTTCCGCTTGTCTGGGGTTCGGGTCGCAGGGGAAACAACCTAAGCAAAGAGGCCCAGACCTCCCTCTCCTCAGCCACCTCCACCAGCTCTACCAGGGCAATTCCGAGGCATTCTCCACTGTGGATAAGGGTCTACTAAATTACATAAATGTATAGTTTGTTTTAAATAGATAGTGTAAATTCCCTTTATAATAACTTTTCATTTGATTGTTTGTAAGCGAAAAACTTGACTTTGTTGCTCAGTTGTTTCCCAAGTTGTTTCTTTGATGTATCTTGGGCGTGAGCAGAGTTAAGGGCTATGGACCATGTTCCCCCATACAGATATAAACAGATTAAATTTCGGATTCACCTTTCTGAAACATAGCAGGGCCGTAACGGTGCACTGACATGCATGTGATTTATAATGCATTTGATTGTGGTCTTGTAAATTTGGCAATGTATTTTTTTGCCCCCAAGGTTAAGATTAAATCTTACGACTGCATGTCCTCAGCACGCTGTAGGAATTAGCACCCAGCTATTTGTCAGAACAGCAGCTCTTGATTAATTTCAGTTTATTGACGGGTAAACACAATACACCAAAGGGTACGGCTCGATGGAAATAAACAATGACCTCTCAGAGATGTTAGTTTTAAACCGATTTGTGTTCTTCAGGACTCGGTGGAAATATGTCCTGTATGTCCAACCAGCATGGCTGTCGATCTCGTCAGCGATTCAGGAACTTGAACAACGCAGGGATAACGAATCAACATGACATCACCACCAACTAATAATAAGACTTAATTTAGAAAACACCTTTATATCTCCACTAAGACCCTTTGTGTTCTAAAAGCAAGTGTGGGCATGGTCAATTTCTAAATAATTTTTTTCCTTCTCCCCTTTTACTATTGGTGTTGATTTTCTTTCACCGTTTAAACCTGGTCCATCATTGTTCTGTCATTTGCAACATCGTTGTGACAGCATTATTTGACATGCTTTGATAAAAATATGATTTGCTCAGCTTCTTAATAATAACATTTTTAGCTATTGCAGTAAACAGCTAAGTGCCTCCCAAATAACAGTAATCCCACTATCGACTAAACTGTCACAATTTGAGGAGAAATAAGTAAATTACAGTATTTATAAGAAGAGATTGTCTTAGAAAGTCTGCTTGTATCTAATTTGGTCCAACTTATCCAAACACTGTAGTGAAACATTTTTATTTGGTAGATGCACTTATCCTAAACAAAAGTAACAATCCTAGCTGTTGTGGATTAATAGACTAAAAGCTGTAAAAGTACTTTTAAGATTAAAATCACACACATCCTTCCCACTGAAACAGTTTTATTTAGATAAAAGAAGTTGTTCAGTTTAATCCGAATCCAGGGTTTTAGTGGGCACCAATCTGAACTGAAATATATCTTGGAATATTCCAGAGCTGTAAAAACTTCCCCTAGACTTTCCTTATAAGTGATTTAAAGAGATTTTTTTCTTTTCTCATTATACCTAAGAGCTTAAAAAAATCCTTGTTCATGGTAATGGCCCATATTCTACAAAAAATGGAACCAGTCGTTGGAGATTACGCTGAAAAACCTAGAGCGTTCCTTTAACATCTGTGCACCTTTATGCTGGAGGTGTCTAAAACGTGCTGCCATATTAACGCAGTGCTAGCTGTTCCTCCGGAGTGCAGCTGCAGAGCCATGCAGATGCCCGCTACGCCTCAGAGCTGCACGCAAACCCGTTTTTCTTCTGCAGCCAGTGAGTGCAGTGACAGCAGGCCCCTTGGGGGCCAGGCTGCCATCTGTGCAGGTACACACTCCTCTGTTTCTCCTCGGTGTCTCACTGTATGTTTCTGTCCATCTCGGCAGATTCGCACCGGCTAACTTCATCTGCATTTTACACTTGTTGAGCGCAACCTCTCCATCTGTCCATCAGCGTGGCTGCCCCTGGCCTTGGCATTCACCCCACGTCCTGGCTGCCAGGGGAAATGGAAAGAAAAGGAGGGGAGGGGAAAAAGTCAGGCTGCTCGAGGCAGACGGATGACATTGTGCACCAACAGGCAGAGGTCACACTCGCTAGGCAGGATCCAGAGCAATATTATTGACTGGGTTTCATCGTCCTCACTGCTGGACCGAAATCAAACTCTGAAAATCTGAGCAAACTGCAGAACCAATTACAGAGTCAATATTGTAAGCCCTCTCCCTTTTATTCGTCATACAGGAAGCACAATAAGCTTACTGTATTCAGAATACGGCTGATTTTGGAGGATTATGCAAGAGTGTGTGCATGCAGCGCTACAGGAGGTGAACAGTCTCCCCGCTCTTTATGAACTCACTAACCCTTTGTGGAATGACCTAGATAACTTGATCTGAAACATCGCTCCCCCACACCATAACACCAGCTAGTTCAAGTGGCTGCTTTTTTGCAAATCATATAACAATCGTACAAATAATGCAATTCCTTTACAAACGATGCATGTACTGAGTGATAATAGTACAGCCACGCCCCATTTATCGAGTGTTAACAAATCATAATCTGTCTTTTAACTCCAGATGTCAGTAAAGTCAATCAAATTAAAAAGGTTTAAGCATGTGAATTTTTACTGCTAGAAATATTATTCAGACCATACTTGTTTTGTTAACATTTAATTTATTTAATTTATTGTAATTAATGTTCATGTACTTTGCATTAACTATGTGAATAAGTAGGAGCTACATTACAGTCTGTGTTGCACATGAACATAAATGGAGACATGGACCTGCCAGCTTCATGTTTATAAACCTAGAAGTGCAGAGAGCCGGTCATTTGATCGTTGCGATTTCAATCTAGTAAAGCCACACTGAATTTACCTCCTTCAGGGTTTAAAGGGTTTAAAGGATTTAAACGGTGATGCTGTATTGCCTGTCTTGGAAATTACTGGGGTTTTTTAAAGGAAGATTTGTTCCCTATTGTTTGTGTGCAGCCAGAAAGGTTTCCGTATGCTTATATTCCATTGTACACGTGAATATTTTGTGTGTTTACAGTGTTGTGTATTTCCTTGAGGGGGTATGTAACGTTGGTGCTGCACAGCTTCAGGTCTTAAGGAAATGGCCCAGACCTTTCCAGTTTCCTCCAACCTGTTCAAAACATATTTTCACACCATGAAATTCAGGGTCACAGATCACTGACACTTCTCTGGAAAAGCGGGCACAAGGTAGGAACCGACCATGAACAGAGTGCCAGTCTATCATAGGGTGCTCACACCTTTCACTCACTTACACTTTAGGTGTGGAGTTTGCATGTTCTCCCTGTGTCTGCTTGGGTTTCCTCGGGTACTCAAGTTTCCTCCCACTTTCTAAAGTCTTTTTAGGTCTATTGGTGTCTCTAAAGTGTTCCAGTGTGAGTAAGTAAAGCACGTGTGCACCTTGTTATGAAGTGGAACCCTGTGATTGGTTCCTGCCTTTTGCCCTGTGCTTCCATATAGGTGTCAGCAGTCTGTGCCCCGTTATGATAATTATTTTATGATCATGTCAGGTGATGATGCAGTGTTTAAACTTGAAGTAAGTCTATATAATCTATATAATCTATATAACAATCTATATAATCAGTTATCAGTATCCATAAAGCCATTGGCAAAAAAATATTTTGTTTATACTGCTAAACATTTTGGGATTTTTCTAAATGAACCTCACCCTAATTTTGTCCATAAAATATTACGTGGTGACACTTTTTCCACATGGCATTTCAATGTCTAATGCTCAGATGTCTAATGCTCAAATGAAGTTGAATCAATGTGTGAAGAACATGCCAAAGCACACAGACAATCGCAATCATATCTTTGTCTCCAGGATCCCATATGGTACAAAACTGATTGAAATAAGTGATGCTAAAACGTGTAATGTTTTCACAACGAGAAAGTAGATCTGTACGTGTGATATTTTCACTGCCTGAACCATCGCCTTTATGTTGTATATCTTGAATAGATGAACCGTCTCACCAGCACTATTTTTGCCCGGCTGTGAGCAGTCTCTTGCAAGTTCTCAGTTTATTTAAAAATTGATGAATGTTTTTTTGTGTGTGTGCGCATTTAAATGATCAGACAGTGCAGTTTTACAGGCTGCCTGCGTGGAGTGGAGCATATAGTCTTTGTATTAGACATTTGAAAGCAGAAGGTAATGAGGCTGCCTTTGTAGCAGATGCTAATTACCTATTTTTTATTGGTCTGTGCATCTAGAGAGGACCCCATCCTCCTGAAGATGCCTTCACTACGCATGCATGCGCGCACACACACACACACACACACACACACCTTATTTCGCAGTGCAATCATGGTCTCGACACACATGCAGCATGTGAACGGTCTCGGGGGAGGGGTGCTGACGGATGGCATCTGGCTCTCTTTCTTTCTTTCTGCTTCATCCCTCTTTCCACGTTGGCTTCCGTCTATCTTTAATCATTTTGTGTTTCTGTATTTCCAGGAACCTTTCTCTTTTATCAGTTACTCCCACAGCTCCGGACCTGTATGTGTTCATCACAGGAGGCAGACAAAATGCAGGACGTGCTGGCCCATGTGTGCTGTTTACCTGCTTTGAGTAATTACTTCGTGTTTACCTGAGAGCCAATTGTTGAGATGCTAGCCTGAAAGAGGGTAATTAAAAGAGAGTAAATGCTAACGTACGTACTCTACACCATCACAAAGGCGTGTTCGTCTTTAGAGCGCGCATCACATTCCGATAAAGCTGTAAACCCTTGCGTGTATTTGCAGACGTGCGCACGCACGTGTAGACGGAGACGCTGATAATGTTGCATATTAATCAGGGCTCAGGGCCCCCTGCGGAGGATCAAAGCCTCCAGGTTGTGATTTTCTGCCATTAATTTTCTGAGACTGAGGAAAAGGCGTTTAGCCCAGCTGGGGCCTGCGTGCCGCCAGAACACCGCAACGTTTGCTGCAGACATTCAGGAAGCACAGCGCACAAGGACGGGACGTCATCGGAAATAGCCGAAAACCTAACGTCCTTTATGTGCCTTGTCTGCACAACAAACAACGTGTATTACTTACTCCCTGATCACATTTAGTCTGAATTAATATTCTACACCGGTGTGCCTTTGCTTATAATACCATTTGAATTGCCGTTTTGTAACCAGAGAAATAATGAAGACTTTTTAAAATGCTATTCAGTAGTGTTTTGGGGACAAATACTCTTCATATCTTTTCACTCTGACTTATCTGGTAGGAATAAAAATTTGTCTTATTAAAGTAATCCTTCTCATCTTTAAAATGGTTTAACTAAATGTAAATAAATACATTATTATTTGGTTAAAGTAAATACTTGAAATAATCACCTTTACTTTATATATAATGTATATGCATTATTCTTAAAAGATTCTTAAAAGATTCCATAAACTTCCAAGCATCGCTGCACATGGAGTTTTATTTATGATCAGTTTAAAAATAGACAAATTAGGAAGCTAAATGTTTTGTTTGTATGGGATAAATACATTTAATATCTTAATTTATACTAAACGTAGCTCTTTTAAACATAATAAATCGAACACATTTGAGGCTGGAGTCTGTTTGTTATTTTATCCAGGTTAATAGTTATAATGGTTTTATTTTAAGTGGGAAGCTTTTCAAACCTTTCTTAGGACCTGTTTTGTATCTTCTTATTATTAAGCTTTGGGCATATCTAATCAGAATCATGAGAAATAATCAACTTTATTTTGTTTCTTTTGAAAACAAAGTATAAACATTTAGGATCAATTAATTTAGATCATTTTAATCCAGCATCATCAGAAGTAATTAACCATATTTATGGTGCAATGCTAGATATCTTTGTTTATACCCTATGTTTGCTTGCTCAAAACCAATCTGTGTGAGTTTATTTTTGCATGTAGGCCAATTAATATGCCTACAATTAATAATAATTAATTATAGGCCAAATAATGAGAGAATTTTCTTTCTGGAATGAACCATGTTTATGTGAAACATACTTTTTTTTAGGTAATGCCCTATAATTTCACATCATTCAAGTGTTAAGAAGAGCAATGTCCCTAATTTCTTAATGATCTTTACGAGATATTTAGTATCTGACTCTGTCTCTGAATCTAATACTGTATTTGAATTTTCTGCGTCCTTATGATCAAATTGGACAAGCATGTGCGACTTGATTAAATATTAGCCTTCACTTCACTTCATGTTGTGTTCTAAAAGTATCCAGTCTTTGCAGTGTCACTTTTTAAATTGTCTTAGGAGGAACGCAGTGTTGTTATGACATTGTATGCTAATCATTAGATGCTTTGTGCATACAGTATGTGATGAATTCTGATTGTGTATCTAAGCAAAGGCATTAGATGATGTTCAGCAGTGAAAAGCCGAGGAGTACGGCTGTGAGGATTGTGGTCTGATGTTATTCCTTGACATTTAAAACGGTCCTAGAGCACAATAGAGGCAGGGTGTCCAAGAGTGAATATTAATCAACCCATAAATAGGCTTCCAAAAGCAGGTGTACATGTTCTATACCAATTGAGCATCTTACTCGTAAATAACTTCACCCTAACCAGAAGCATTTCTGATGCCGCTTTTAAATTGACAAATGTAGCATTTACATGTTAGGTCAGAATAGAAGGGATTTTAAGCATTGGTTTGTTATGCTGTTTTATCCAGGATATATAATTTTTCGTATATACCAATCAAGTATGCAAGGGCACAAGTGAGTTTATACCAAACAGGATACGGGTCTATCACCGGATTGGGCACGGTTGTATCTCTTATTCAGTCTCTTCTCTTAGATATAGCCAATTGTTCCTGCATGAAGCCCAACTGAAAGGTAAAAAAGGTATTGGCACAGTGCACCAAGAGGGGAGGGAGACACCTGTGGGCATTTCTGACAGTTCCTGGCCAATTGACTCTTCACAGGGAACCAACTACAGTTTTGACAGTTTTCTGCACATGTGAATTCATACGTGTCATTTGAAAATTCATCATTCATTCATTTTATTATCTTCGTTCTCCTTGGTCAAATTTGGGTGCAATCCGGTGCCTAGCCAGCACATTGCACAAGGCAGGAACAACCTTAGACATGGTGCCAAACCATCGTAGAGCACATAAACGTACACATTTATTTGATGTTATATATTATATGATCTGATGCAGAACAGAATCATGTGAAGAATTAACAGAATACAACAGTAAGTAATTAATACAATACATTCAGTACTGTGCAAATGTCTTAGGCCACCATTAAATTAGTTGTTTTACCAATGATATAATGACCATATATAACACTGTCTGAGGTTGAATCCTCAATTTGTTATTTCATAATCCTCTTTTCCACTGCGCTTCATTCATATATTTGTGATCTTGTGATATTTTAGCTTTTTTCACCCTATTGTCCCTCTGAAAACATTTTCTTGGCTGCTACCCTATAGAAAAGCTTCTTCAGACTGTAAACATCCCAATTCTATGTAATCATTATACTATTGTTTAAAAATAATGCATCTAATCAAATGGTGGCATAAGACTTTTGTACAGTACTTAAAAAATGTAACATTCACAGAGCCACGTACGTTAAGGCCACAGATTTGCTTTGTGATTATCTCGGAAGCACAATATTTTGGGATCTATCAGGATTAACTTGCTGGTTTTGTGCCCTTTTTGTAAAGCTCGCCTCTAATTCCAGTACAATCTGCATCCTCATATGGTCTTGCCTAAGACAAATGGGTGCCAGGGCGACCTGGAAAAGTCCTCCAGCTGATTAACAGGACCTGCTGAACTTCTATCCTGCTAAGTATAATCTGATTGCAACATTACAGGCTAAAAGCAGCACGCTGACCCTGACCACCCAAGGTGGTGCCTTTACACAAGGACATGGACACCCATCCCCCTTTAGCAATGCAGCTCAGTCACCTGTATGATGGTACACATGCATTTTTATATGACTTAATTTTATTTGGGATAAGTACATCTGAATATGCGGTTCAGAACGGTAGAGCGGTGCTAGTGATGAGCTTAGCTCTATAAGGACGGCACTGACTGTAATGGCGACCACTGGAGCTCTTTGCTATAGAATGAAGCATCTTCTTCTCTCCCTCTGCATCTTCTTCCTTGCAGCCACCGAGCCTGCTATTTCAAGAAAAGTGCAACCTCTGCCTTGGGCTTTAATTATGTTCAATTTGCCAAGGCTGAAATCATTCAGCGGGAAAAAGAGCGCTGACCTATTTATTAATGCAGCATGGGCGCTAAGCTGCGCTCAGATCAGTGCTGCACTGCGCTCCCAGCAAAAAAAAAAATAAAAATGTCTCCTCCAGCCTAGCATGCTTCCTTTGTGATACTCAGATAGGGTTTGGTGGGAAATTAATTATTAATTAATTATAGCACAAAAATCCTGCGTATGATCGTTCAATATGGAAAGGTGCTGTGGGGGAAAATCCAGCTGAAGCCCATTTTGTTTGTATACTGTATAGATATTTTGCATTTGATTACTTTATATTACAGTACTTAAACCATATTGTAATATATACGATAAGGACAGATGTAATGTGGGTAGTGTATTCATTTAAAAGGCTCTACTTCTTCTAGCGTTTCTTTCCGTGTATTATTGATACTTTTCCTCTAGACAGGACACCAGTCCAACACTGAGTGAGATAGGGCTGATTGCCTCTTCTTCTTTCTCCTGCTTCTCTACATGCTTTGTTCGTCCCCTTTACTCTGTCCTCTAATGGTCAGGACACCCACAGGACCAGGGTTGTGGATCATACTCACTGATGGTACGATTAGATCAGATACAGCAGTGCTGCTGGAGTTTTTAAACACAGTTTACTCATTCAGGCATTCACTTTATTGCTTCACCTTGTAAATGTTATTTCAGAGACAGCAGCTCCTCTGTGGTTGCACAGTTTGGGTTGGTCATCCTCTAATCTTTAATGATGCTGGTGGCTGGACATTTTCGGTAGTGGACTCTCTTCAGTTCAGCAGTGACAATGAGGTGTTTTAAAAGCTCCAATCATGGCCACTCAACACACACTAACACAACAACACAATGTCAGTGTCAGTACAATGCTGAGAATGATCCGCCACCCAAAGTGTACCTGATCTGTGCTGGTCCTGACTGTTATAAAACAGAGGAAAGGGAATGAATAAAGTATTTAGAAATAAAATGGACTACAGACTGTGAACTACAAAAGTGCTTCTGTGTGGGAAACAGAGGCTGGTATACTGGACAGTACTGTGATAGGACTGTGTGTACAGGCAGAAGTATCAGGATTCTGTAAACGCACCAACCAACCTTTACGTCCCAAGTCCCATTTGGGATTTGTACCCAGTCCCTCAGGAACTGCTCTTTACAGCAGCTGGCGTTTACTGAAAAAAATAGATAATCTGGTCGAATGGCTTGTAACGTGTCATTTTGAGCCATGCCTTGACACGCAAGCTTCACTGGCATTGAATGGAGTGTGGGTGGGTGTGACTTGCACAGAAGAAAATTGTTTATTGAACAGTGTGCTCAGCGCTGGCCCCGTTTGGAAGAATGGCTCCTATGCAACTGTTGTGCCGTGTATGTGGCCGACGTACAATATACTGTTTACTACATATATACAATACACGACAAACCCCCTATACATCCCGCTCACACTACACTACAAACACACACAGGATACGTATGAGTGATGGAGGTTGTGCTGTGTATCTATGATTGCTGTAGGAAATGATGGATGTGTATTCTGTGCATGGATGAAATGATGCCATAACTGCATTTCAAGTGAATGAGATATGTTACAAATATTAGTTTCTGACTGTCGGGGACAAAATTATTTCATAAACCAGCATCACTGGAACAATCTGGCTAAAATAATTGTGTCGAAACAAAGGTCTGTCTCATTGCACGACATTGTATCACATTTATCATTTGTGCTCTGTTTGTAATAGATGGTTTTTTTCACATCAGGCAAGTACTGACCAAAATCCTGAATGACTGACTTAAACCATGTATGGATACGTAGTGTTTTAGTGCTGACATGCATGAGTGAATTTCAAACCATCTGTGCCAGATATTTATCATTTCTCAGCAATGTGGAATTAGAGATTCGAATCAAGACTCGATTCGTACAAAATATGGTCACAGAGTTTGTGGAACTGTGATATTTCCAAAAGGTTGTGATGTAGCACATTGTCCACTCAGTACAGAAGGTGAGCAAACTTCAGCTGGTTGGCTTTATCCAGAGATATTTAATGTGTTTGATTCTTAGCTCCTTGCACAAATAAGTTATCACATTGCATTGAGCTGCGTTTTGTTCTCTGTAACAAATAACGTAAGCGATTATACATTATTTGAGCATGTTAATTCATTTTATTAGCTCCAGTGGCTCTGAGGTAAGAGCCAGCTACTGGAAGCGCCAGTTCCTGGGGGTCTGGGTTCAAAGTTAGGTATGAATTGTGATGAGAAGGTAAAGTGGTGATCTTACAGAACCCTGTGACGGACACTCATTCCGTTCAGGATGTACCCCTGTCTACCAAATTCTGGATCCAGACCCTCACCTGACCCTGACCCTCATTAAACTGGGTTAAAACTGGATGATTTTTATTATTTGTTTTAAATTCATTTCAATTTTTTTTTTCTAATTTTTTTAAATATTAAACTTTTTCTCCCTAAAATCAATAGTACCCTTGAATACCACTAGGGGTACGAACACTGACCTAGCTTGTGCTTAGGGTCTGCATCCCAGTTGCTTAGCAACAGTGTTCTGATCACTTGAATGGCAAATCCATCATGTTCCTTCAAACAGCAGCCATGATCTATCATTTGTAAAAGTAGAATTTAAAAATGTATCCATTTTTTTCAATCCCATGCTAATCACCTTGCGTTATCTTTTATTATTATTCCCAACGCATCAAAAATATGGACTCTCCATCTGATTACATCAGACTTTGTTTTTTTTCTTTTACTTGATCATGTGTGGTGTAATCACACATATTGAAAGTTCTAATTAATCTCCATGCTTCAAGTTCATGGTCCTTTGACTAATCAAGTCTGTTTAGAAATGATCTAAATAGCTAAATTAACCTCTCCAGATCTGAAGTGTTGAATAATATGTTCATCTATCAGGGAGGTAAATAATCAAATGCAAATGCAGTTGTAATTATTTCAGACAGACCCTTTGAATATTCATATTTGGTCAAGACTGTTGCGTTGCTGTTGTTATTGATTTGCATATGCTTACGGTTCTATCAATTCCACCGATCCCTCTTTTGAAGATAAAGCACTTTCAGTAGTTTCAGTGAGTAATTGCAGTTTTTGTCCTGTGTGCTCTCTAATGAGAGCTCTCTGTGGTGGGTCAATGGTACATCGACGTGATCGGTACAAAGTGAACCTGGCTGACATCTAAACACGTACACACTCCCACTCCACAAACGGCTAGGTTTCTGCTGAAATGTCTGGCAAATTAGAAGTGCGTTTTTAATATTCCCCACCACTGCAGGTAATTATGAAGGTTTCTAAACATGCCATGCTCACAGTTGGCTATTTCACTACCTACCCAACCAGAATGCAAAACCATGCAGTGCCTTAAATTCACCACCTCGCTAGTACCAGGTTGGCACTTCTTATGCCTTCAGAAGTGCCTCAGTTTACATTTACGTCATTTAACAGACGCCCTTATCTTTAGAGACTTACAATGATACAGTCTTACATTCCAAGCAATTGTGGGTTCTCAAGGACCCAACAGTGGCAGCTTGGCAGAGAAAGGGTGGGGAGGTGGTTGAACCCTGGACCTTCTGCTCTACAGTCCACTACACTAACCACTAGGCCATGACAGTGGCACACATTCAACAAGGTGCCAGAAACATTTCTCTGAGATTTGGGTTAAAAGTGTAACACAATTGCTTTAGATT
>JAUZSU010032641.1:0-10367 GCA_034780255.1 Parotocinclus maculicauda | reverse complement strand
TCGAGATTGTGACATAATTTCGATCGATTTCGATTAAATATCGAAATCGTGACACCCCTAATATATATATATATATATATATATATATTTGTTCACTGCAAAAGTAACAGACCACAGATGCCCAACCTTTGCACATGACTATAATACGACTATGACAATAATATGATTGCAAGCAAAACGTAACAGCTGTGAGAAGAGACAGAACAAAAGAGCTTATAGGAGAATGTTGCCTGAGGCACCAAGTCTGTGATCCTGTGTCTGGTGTATCATTAGCAGCTTCTTATGCAATGACACCAGTGAGTGCTTTAGGGCAATTTCCCATAGCAGGGCTCAGTCATAACTTTCATTCTTCACTGAATGTGACTTTCACCCAGTTCACTGAAGTGTCAGGGAGATTCATGTTTCTAGGCGGAGTAGTACCAAGAGTTCCTTTGTAGTGACACTTGATTTGATAATTGTTTTAAAAAAGCCAATAGTGAGTCAGAGAACCAGACAAACCCACATGGTTTGCACCTGGTGATTGTAGTAATTATCAAATTTATTTAACAATGTGTTATTGCAGAAGTAATCTTTGCATGACGTTACTCAACAAGAGAGCAATCCAATGGCGACCTCTTGCTCTCCAGACCTAATTTTAAAAAATATATAGAAGTAAAGAAGAGTATAATTTCAACAAATAAATGTGAAACCAATATCTGGACAATAACGAAAGCAACAACTGTGATCCAACCAGAAAAAATCTGAAAGCTTATCATAAACTTCACAAGCAGGTTTTTTAAAGGCAAATGCTTTTCCATTTAATCATTTAGCAAATGTACTTATCCACAGCTGGATGTACAACTGATACAATCTTACACAAAATTATACTGGCAGCTTAGTTTTTGGAGCCATGCTCAGGGGTCCAACAAATACCAGACAGGCCATTCTGGTCTTGAATCCTCCACTTTCTGTTCATCAACCGCTGAACCACCACTGCAAAATTAATGCACAGCTTTCATCAGTGAAACCACCCACAATAATTCATTGTTATAAATTAAATTGAATTTAAATCTAATTTTGTATGTGAAAGTATGTGAAAACTTTTGCAATCAGTCAAATATCCTCTTAACCTGCTGATCTCTTTGTTTCCAAACTTGTTTCCAACTTGATTCTTCTTTTATTTTAATATGAGTGGTCCCATTACAAGAATGAATATTATTTGAATATTATGTATGTGTTTGAATTCAGCAGTAAGACTGTACACACAGGTTACTGTACATGTAGAAATTGGCCTCTGGCTGTTGTTGCCACCTACACAGCATAGAAAAAAGGACATGACTTATGCCTTTGGATCCAAGCCAACAGTCTTCCGTTTGAGCAGAGTAGCATAAACTGGAAGTTTCATAGCTTAGGATTTGGATGTTCATGCTGTGATGTACTGTTTAATAAGGAATATCCATTTGGCTAATTATATTTTTCAAAACGGACAAACCTGAAATTGCCAAAATCATGCCTGTTCCACTCAGTGGTTATGGCTTTAAATAGCTGATGAGTAGTTTAAAAATGATTCCCAGTTAGTTTGCTTAGTTAGAGACCACATGCTCTCTACCGGTTTCAAATCTGGCCAAATCATGAGTCTGGTGTACTGTAGCTTATTACTAACTAATAATTAATCTTTTAAGAGAAATACAACCTATAGTTTGCACAGCCAACTATGTGTTAGTTTGAGTTTATATCAGACATTTAGATATTTTCATGATTTTATCTTTATGTTCGAGAAGTCCATTTAAGTAAAATTCCTTATATTAAGCATTTAACCCCCAGCAGTTCAGCAGTGATGAGCAAATGGAGGCACAGCTTTCAGAAGCTGTACCTAATGCATTGGTTTGCTTCATATATATTTAGAAATACTTGATGATTTTCAAAATCACATAGAAGCCATGATCATGTACCCCAAATTTATTTTGCCCTGAGAGTAAGAACCTCAGCCTATAGAGAATTTGAAAAGGCTTTGACCTCAGTCAAGTTCAATGCTGGGCTGATAATTTACTACAGGGAGAAAAACTCAGTAAATCAGAGTACAATGTTATTCTGTAAAGTGCTTAAAATTTAAGGATAGAGTATGACTGGCTGCCCTTCAGTTTATGTCCATGTGTTAGAAACCTGGGGCCGTATTACTGAATCTTCAAATTGAAACTCTGAAACTTTATCTTTGCCATGTCAACATCAGTAAGGACTTTATCATCTTTAACTATACATTAAACAAATAATCTTAACTTGCCCAAAAATCTTAACTTCTGTCCTACCTCTAGTAGAAACCCAGTGCTGCCTTAACTTTCGACTGTGTGTTAGCCAGAAAAGAATGTTATCCTTTCTGATATCATTTGACAATGTGATGTTACCTTTATCCATCATACACAGCAAGGAATACAAATTGAAAATGATCGAAATGTTAATGACTGATGTTGCAGACAATTTGTGTTTATTCCATGTCTTGGGGCTTTAAAATAAAAAAAAAATATTCCTCATAAAATATGTTTATAGTTTCAACAAATGTTAAAAATAGGATTTCTAGACCTAGAGTTTAAAGTTGTATTGTCTTTGCTTCAGTTGTAGATTTAAATTTTTAATTTAGTGCATGTCTTCATTTGAAAGTAAAGGACATGGCAGTTGATCGACAACCTCAATTAAATATATTACAATTTCCTTGAGATAAGATTAACTTCTTAAATTAAGATAGGACTTTAGATAGAACTGTAATATATATTTTTTGTAACCTGTATTTGTAAAAAATCATTTCATAACCTGTTCAGATCTTAACTTTTGATTAATATTAGGAAGCTTCTGTAACCTAATCTATGAATATTAGTGCACAGCACCACTATGGTAATGTTCTGTGGACAGATGAGACGTTTTGGGTAAATATACAAAATGTTATGACTGGAAGAAACTAAACACTGCATACCAATTCAAAAACATCATGTCAGCTGGGAAATTTGAGGAAGGGAATTACTGATTGAGGTCTACTTTATATTGCCTCTGATCCTGTACATCAGCTGTCTGATCTGGTTGCACATTTGGGTGCAAGCAGCCATGCAGTTGCGATAGGCTAACAAAATATGGATCAAGCTGATAAGCTTAGTGTGGCAGGCATGTCTGTTTTAGACTATCTTCACACAGAAGACGAAGTGGTCCAAATTGATTTTCTGACCTAATTTATTCGTATTTAGACTTTTTACACCAACTTTTTATTGTGACTTATATCCAGAATTCACACAAACATTTCACGCTCCTAAACTGACGTAAATGCACAAAAGAGCAATGCTTCACATGACCTGCTTGTCCAGAAGTAAAAGAATAAAATAGAGTACAGTAACGGACACTTCTTTAATGGTCATGTTAAAAAAGCACACTATTTGGCGACAGCTACTTTTTTGGTTTGTCTTTGGTTTTTTGCTCTTAAGCTTTATTTCCCTTGATGCTGCAGCCAGGCCCTTCTGTGGTCACATTTGGGTATTTCTTTAGAAATTTTCTCTCAGACAGAACAGTTGCAATATTTGCCGAATTTTGAGACATTACTCCAAATATTTATGAGGTCAGTATCTTCACTTTCCACACTGAAAACCTCCCTCAATGCTGTCATCCACTTTCCGTTCTTCTCAGCGCACAGTTGATGTGAATGTCGATGATGAATGTCAAGGTGAAATGACAACATACAAACGAAAATTCAGACAAATTCTGATCTGGCTGTTGAGATGCATTGCCGCGTTTCTGATATGTATACAATATCAGACCCAAATTAGAACTGAAAATGTCTGTGGTCACATTTGTGTTGCATATGACAAAACAGATTGGGTTTGGACCACTTTTACGTCCTGTGTGAATATAGCCTTAGAATTGCCCCCAATCAACTGTACTGTGTTGTTGTAAGAAAGGAAAAACAAGGAGCAAAAGTTAGTTTCTAAAGCTGCTAAGTTCCAAATTGCCTTTAGAAACAATGTCAACAAAACAAAAGGTTAATTTGGGAACTGCATAGATTAGTTGTCCAAGGCTAAACAGTTGCGTGTGCAATGCCAAGATTGTTGTTGTGTAAAGCGTACTGTCAATGAACAGTGGAAAGTTTGGTGCAGGACGAATAATAATTTAGGGCTGCATTTGAAATGTAGATTTAATCCTTTATGACCTGTGAAACTAACCAAATTAGATTGAGTGGACTTAAGCAGATGAGTCTTTTATTACTCCAAGGTGCATGCACTTTTGATGCCGGACTACTCTAGCCTGAGTACTCTGACTGGTTGGAGTACTCCACAATCCATGTCCTTTTGGAGGTTCTCTGACCAAGTCATTTGGCCATAATTATTTGTTTCTTGTCAAAGCTGTTAAGCTTTTAAGTCTAATAATTTCAGCATGTCTGCTATGAGAACTGACTGTTTGCATGGTCATCTAATACAATATTTAATACACGTTGAAATATGCTGCTGTAATGAGGCAATTAGCTTTATTCACGTTACCTGGAAGTTGCTATAATGTTTTGGCTCATTAATATAAATCCACAGTAAACATATCTATAGTGAACATATGTAAATTTTATCCATTTCTGATTTCATAATTTTTAATTTAATTAATTAAAATGTATAGAGTGAGTCATGTTTATGTAGTCAGATATCTACTTGTATACAAACTGTAATTAAATGTTCAGCTATGCTTCAATAAAAATCAGAAGCTGCTTTAATTTGTTTCCTGTTCTTTTACAAGTACTAACATAATTCATTTAATTTGCACCAGACTTTATTTACCTCCTTAACCGGATTTGATTTTTCCGCAACAATAGCATCATTTGTCAGTTTTTGCTCCATCTCAGCATAGACAGTTACCATCAGCGCTGGGTGTCTAGTAATTATCCAGTTATTTATGTTATGACAGATTCAGCTATTTGCTGGCAGGTTGACATCATGTCAGACTGATATCATATGAATACAAATCTATGTTTTATTGATTAGGATACATGCATGTAGTTCCAGAAATAAAGCATCACAGCATAGATGTTATTCATGGAAATACATGCATTCTTTTGAAATCCTCACTGTTTTCCTTCTCTATTTCGTGAGCATTATAGTGTGTGTACAGAATTTAGCTGTCTTGGAGAAACTGTCTTGCACAATTTAAGTGAAAAGACATGAGGTGACCCTAAGGCCATCTATTTGTCTGAAGTCATGACATCCTCTATGGCTGCCCAGCCTTCTGCTGATCTGCTTAATTGTTCTTAATTGTCCTTTAAAGGTGGATCTCATCAATGCTTATTAAAGGTCCCACTGCTAACATTCATTAGAGCTTTCACAGTCAGGTTTTATGTGCCAATTTAGTAGTTTAAATTAATCACTTTTAGAATAACTATTTTTACTGGAATTTCACTTTATTTCCCCCTTTTATGTCAGTGATTAGCCTGTAGATCTTTTCAAAATGAGTTTGTCTCTAGTGTAACATTTTGAATACATACATAAATACATGACTTAAAAAAAATCTGTTTCTTGTTTGTTTTCATGATTTATAACCACAACACAACATGATAATTATTGAAATCACATTCTGTTTTACACAATATAAAATAGGGTATATAATTAAAGAAAATAATTAATAAAAAACATTAATTTCTGTATTAATGTTTAGAAACATCCATGGCACACATATCAGAGTCTCCACTGATTACACATCAGATTCTGAAAGCTTTTTTCTGTGACAGAGGTCCCTCTTAGTTTTGGGTGAGCTGAGAATCATGACCTGTTCTGGATTAAGGTGACCCCATTGTTCCTCCATCCACCTCAGTTATGCCACAACAATGAAATGCTGAGGTCCTTAAAGAAGCCCATTTTTCCAAACAGTACCAGGAAATTCAGTTAGTTATGCTGCTGTAAGCCTATGACAAAGAACACTGGGGTGTTCACACAGCAAGATAAAGTGGGTTCACATCAAATTATAAGACCCTCCACATTATAGCCATAAATGGAGCTACTTGTTCTGTATACAAAACTTTCACAGCATATTTCCTACTTAAACTGCTTATTAAAATTATGGGATATTTCGTTTTGAAATGTCCCCTAATTTTTGTGAGCAATATATATAGCTGTAGTTTTCTGGCAGGTCCCTGTGGACCTTCTCATTCATTTCCCATTAATGCACAAATAGTCGATGGACTGGTCTTAATTGGCTTTGGTAGAAGGTGGTGCAGATGTACAGGGCTAAAGGTAAAGCACATACAAATTCCATTCAAATCAATTCAGTTTAATCAGTGGTTTGTGAGGAGAAACCAGATTAGAATGCTAATAAATATTCAAAGAGGGTCCTCAGTGTGAGGCCTCAAGCAGTAGGTGGTTTAAAATGGTCCTCAAGGATTGTAATTATTATACTTAAGTAAAGCTAAGGTTGAGAACTGATGGCTTTCTGCACTATTGATCATCTAATTACTTTGCACTTCAAGGTCAGGAAGTTGGTTCTTGTAGTCAACATATTGGATAAGGGACAAATGGGTAGACATAAATACCTGAGTGACTTTCACAAGGGTCAAATCATTATGGCCAGATTAAAGCACCTCAAAACATCAATGCTTGTGGGATGGTCCTAGTCAGCAGTGGTGAGCAGTACATTCTGTCAAACAGTTTATTTGATCGAAACCATAGTCTTTTTAGACATTACCATTGTCTTTTTATGGTACTGTAATGTAAATATAAGGGGCATTGTTCACAAAAAACATGCCTGCAAATTATACCTAAATGTGTCAGAGATTGAACACTAGACTTACGCTTACATTCAAAGCTTTAACTGTTTCACATATCACTCCCTACAGGAAATTCCCTGCACTGTGGTTCTTCAGTTACAAACACACATTAACAATCATACTATAAAAATATAAATGTGCATGATGGAATATTAGCATGAATAAAAACACCTTGCTGGCTGCACACAACCAAGAGGGAATTAGCCAATTCCTAGAACCAGCAATGCAATGTAACCTTTTAAACACTTTAAATCGTTAGGTAGTTAAATGTAGTGCAATGCTACTAATAGGAAGTTGCAGTGGTAAATGACCAACAATCGGATGTTCTATGTATATGCAGGTGAAGCCGGCACTGCACTAGTGATAATACGCAGAGAACATTATTAGCAGAGAATATTCATGAATATAAATAAAAAGTCAATAAAAATTATTTAATTAAAAAAATATGTCAACAAAGCATATATGAAATAAATACTATTTATCGCAATAAAAGTACACATGCTAGACCTTTTAGATTTTATGTCCTGAGTTTTCTACCTATTATAATTTGTTAAAAACACGGATGTTGATCAGATGGTCATTAAATGGCACTTACTTGTGTATGTCCAAACTGTAGTTTGGAAAATACAAATTTTATTGTAAGCACCTGCGGTGGTCAGCTGTAATGCATTCAAATTGAGATTTTGCTATGATGTAATAATTATAATGAATTGCAATAATTTTACACATAATAATGATTAGAAATACAAAATCCAAAAACACTTTCTGCACTACATTTAGCTGCTTTTAGCCCACTACCAGGTGTAAATGTTCCCAGAAGCAGGCAACAAACAATCCATTACTCAATTAACCACTGAGGCTAATTTCTCCCAGCTGCTTTTGACACCTTAAAGCTTGTTAAGCGAGAACTGGAGGCATCAACAAATCCACCGAGGAGCGTTAATACTCCGAAACTAGCCCATGGAATATGGTAAAGTTTATAGTCAAATGGTCCAGTGAATCTACTCAAGCACAAATGGACATGCATTGGCACTCGGGCCAGTAAGGATGTGCCAGCCCTGTAACATTATGATGAATGGGTGTTGTAATAACCTGCATTAGGAAGTGGGCCAAACAGCACTCTAGCATGAGATACAGTGACTGTAGGTCAAGCCTGTAGGCAGTTTATAAAAACAGCTTGGAAACTTGGTGACAGCTACATTCCTGAACCCATTCCAGCTCCAGTTGTCTTCTTATTCCCAGGTTGTTTTACAGAAGCTTCACCTATCAGGTATTTTCAGCGCATATACAGTATGATTGTTTTTTTCTTTGTTTGGGGAATTAAACTGTATTTTTTAACGAATTAAATTTGCAGAACATTTTACATTTAAAGACATTTGGCAACCTCTTTGTGAATGCAATAAAATGTAGATCAAACCTAATTATAGTCTAGACATGTTTCTTTAGGAGCTGGATGGTTGAGGAGAACCATGTGTACTTGCACAGCCACCAACGTATTGTTTGTGACTTTCTAATCCTGCAGGCCATTTGGTTTTCAGAGAAATAATCATTAGTAAATGCATTATGGAATGTTGGTAGTATATAAAAAAAAAATCAAGAGCTACTTGGGCGTTAGTAAGTTCAGGCACTAGTGTTAAATTAGATATGGTGAGAGATGAAGCAAAGCACACTTGATTAACCATTTCTTTATGGACAATCATTTTTAATCGCATCAACTGCAACGGTCTGTTGGCAGTGTGCTTTGCACCCCTCTAGCTGCTTCTTTGGGCACTGCATAATAAGACATTTAGCTATGTTATTAGTATTTTCTGCTTATCAGAAGTTTGCGAGTTCAAATTATGGCTCTGTCACAAGTCCTAACCCTCGACTCCCCAGCTCAGTTAAAGTTTTACATTTTTATAAGGATGTCTGCTAAATGGTGTAAACTGTGAGGCTTGTGTTGTGCTCTGTACATACGACAGATTGGAGAGCACTCATTTTACCTTACCTTTACCTTTTGTGGTCTTGGGTTGTTGCTGAGGTTTGTTGCTCCTTTGAATTACTTGGGAAGATTCAAGCAGGGTAGAAACGTCCCCAAACTAACTTGTTAAAAGTTTGAATGTCTATGGAAAGCTATGGTATTCTGGGGTATTAAAAACAATGCCTACCAGTTGTTTAAATAGTTTAATATCCATGTATTTAAGCTGTATAAATATATTGAGATTATTAGTATGAACCATTATAAGAAAAAAATTATATTGTTGATGTATTCAAGACCTCACAGAACAACAAAGGAACACAATTATCTGTCTGATCCAGTTTATTAGGCAATTATTAATATCGTCATGATTTGGGCCAGGTTTGGGGAAACCTTGAATCTGTGCAGGCTATAAGCTTATTTGTAAGTTAGTTTACCAAGCTTAACAGTAGTGTGTAATACAGACTAATCTACTTTGAGGAATAAAAAAACTCTAGACATAAAACAATATTTTTTTCTGCTCATAATATGGCAGCTTTTGCCATTCAGCTTTTTACACATTTAAAATGTATTTATATCCACCTATACAGTAGTGCCAACTCCTGTGACTGATGGTTCGAGCAAGCTGCTGCAGTTCCTGGGGGCCTGTTTTCAAATCCCGAGTCAGAAATACAATGTAAAGGTTGGATGGTTCATTTACAGAGCATTGTGATAGACTGCTGGTGTTTCTTTGCCTGAAGCCAGGGAATTTCAAGGTTAGGTTCCAGAGACTCCCTTTTTTACCAGGGACAGAGGGGGGTAAGGCAAGATGCATTTCTTTTTCTTTTTTTTTTTTTAAGCTGATCCCAGCTTTCACTTTACAACACTAAAATACAGGTCATTTGTTACCAGAATCTTCCACTTAATAATTTATCCTTTTCTATAGAAAAAAATAAATAAAAACATAACAGCATTGCATTTTTCCCACTACAATCTGCCTGTAAATTCCTTATTGCCATAACAATTCTGATAAAAATTATTAGAAAAACTTAAAAGCTCTAAATAACTTTGTAATGAGCACAGCTTACTTCCTGCAGTGTGTACTTTGTATGTATACTCCATGTATATAGGCCACATTTAAATGTGTTATTTTAGCAATGGTGTTATGACCTTATACATGTACATATATTGACCCAGATAGAAATGTTGAATTGGTGCAAAACTAGGCATGTAATTACACTGAGTTTTGCAAAAATAGGGCATAAAATTGCTTCCCCTACAAAAATGCTCTCAGAGTACAGTTTTGGGTAGTGTACCTCTTGGTGATTGCTTGTTAACTGCTAGACATGCCTCTTTGATGGACACACATGCATTTTCCCAGTTAACAGAATTTCAGAGAGGGTGCATTATTGGACTGAGTGAAGCAAAATGGTTGTTCCAATGAGTTGCCCACTATCCAGACAGTTGTTGACAGTTTGCAGCTGTGGTTCAATTATAAAATTCACACACAGTGAATTATCTAACCTGCCATTAACTGCCAGTCACTGTCACCTTATCTTGCAGTGGTGTCATGTTGGATAAACCTGAACTGCTTCGGACTAGGTCTTTTGCAAATGTATTGTAGAGGCATGTCCAGCAGTAAATGAATTCTCATCAAGAGGTACACCAAACTCATGTTTT
>JAUZSU010032630.1:0-10368 GCA_034780255.1 Parotocinclus maculicauda | reverse complement strand
ATTTGGAATAAGGCTGTAACGTAACAAAATGTGGAAAAAGCGAAGCGCTGTGAATACTTTCCGGATGCACTGTAGTATCAAACTGCTGTAGCTCAGTTGGTAGAGCACTGGTTCCCAATGCTGAGCCATCTTAGTTTCTTTTCAGCCTCTGGAGAAGTTATTTTCTCTAGTGTCAGTTCCGCCGTGCAGGTGTTCCTAGTTCATCTCGTACCCTCCACTGGGGAAGACTTCCCTAGGCCATGTGTTGCCCAGGCAAAAGTTCCCTTTGACTGACTGTTTAATGTGAATGTCACCTTTATCGAGTCACCACACAAACCAAGGCCATTGGCAATTGCACATTGTCTGCCTCTAACGTCACCAGGGACCCATACACTCTCCAAGTTGCAGAATTCGGTGCAGAAGTATAAAGTGGCTATTTCTGTGGTAGCTCAAAAAGACCAGGTATGTACCCATTCTTCGGGCATTTCAGACAGATTCTCCCTGTCTCTGTTATTAGCCAACATCTCTTTTAAGATCTCCTTCAGATCTCCTTCAAGATCTCCTCGAGCTGAATTTTCCTTCAGTTCTGAAAATGGCATGACCTAATCCACAGCTCCCTTTATGTGTCCAAGCAATTACTTTAAGTTGGCACTAGGCCAAGCCACATGCTAAAGGAGGAGGCAAATAGCAGAGTAAAATAGTTTGCCATGTTATGGTTGACATGTCTGAGATTTTAAAGGCTTTTTAAATGCAATTTGCATTTTAAAATACTTGTTTGTTTGTTTACTTAATGTCACAATCAGCATCAGCAACACACACCAGGTTATATTGATACACAAGGTTAGCTCAAGGCTAGTCATATATACTGATCACAATAATTATGGAATATTTCAAATGTAATTTTGAACACAGAAGGAGCCCAGGTCACGCCACCCTGGGATAGTACCCAAGACCTTGCTGTGAGGTGAAAGTGCTACCCATCAAGTCACTGTGCTCTTCCATATACACTACTTACAAAAATTAGGGGTTACTTCGTTTTAGGATATTTCATTTTGGCGTATTCCCTAATTTTTGTGAGCAGTATGCTTTCGGGTAAACCTCAATATTTTTGGCACGTTTTTGTTTTGGACTAAAATTGGATGTATCTTAAAAATTCCCTCTCTAGAACTAAAACTGAAGGCAAAAAAAGTTTTTATTGAAGCCTAGACCAAAATTTACTGGGAGCAAGCAGGGTTACACCCTTTACAGCGTGCCAGTCCAGCTTACCGTTTAATAACCACACCACTTTACCTGCACATTGAAATTCCAGCCAGGGATTGAATTCCAGGCCATCAGGAGCTGCTGTTTTAAAAGTGATTGTACCTCTGAGCCATTTGCACTTACAGCCCACGTGGCAGTAACTTGTGGTTTCATCTGTATGTCCTTGAGTCCCAGCATAACCTTTATGTCAGGTCTAGGGTCCCTCTGGAAAAATGTGGTTAAAATGTGAAAAGAAAATATGTCATACATTTTTCATTCATTTTGATATATCAATGTTTGTGTCTCATTCTAACTATTTGCAATAAATGTTATTTAGTAAGTTTTTATTTAGTTTCTATCCATGCATACAGTATATTAAACATGTTTTGGTGGTACTGAACTGCTGCCCTTGTGTCTGATAATTTCTAAATGTAAAATTACTAATTGTGATTATCGCCAATATGCTACAGATGTGGTAGGAAGATGCTGCTGTATTCTGTCAAGTAATAATTCCCATTCCATTTCTTTGTCCTGTATACACTTGCCTTCACTAAATGAAAGTGCTTTCTGTTTGTATTTTAAGTGATGTCTGGAAAGTGTTGACAGAGCTGTCAAATATCAGATTGTGTCAGACGATAGCAAATAATGTAGATCAGTGTAAACCAGGTTTAACTACACTGTAGGGACTAGTTTAGAATAGCAAGATTCATGGTAAGGTTCTACATTTTAAGCATGAGTGTTTCAGTTCTGAAGGTTCAGTGGTAAGCAAATATGATTCACTGCCACAACCCCTTAATCATGGGTGTTCTTACAGATGTCAAGAATGTATGGTTTAAAATGTAATTTGACATTGTGCAGTGTGATCATTTTTGTTATGAGCTATCCCCAGCTTGTTAGTGTGTTAGTGGTGTATAGTTATACCCCTTTCCACAAGTTAACACAGTTCCCTGTGATCTTAATTATATACTAATTTCAAGGACCAGGCACAAGAGCTTTTTGTCAAACTGCCATTTTACCCCAGTCTCCTGAGTGATTCACAGCACATCACGAGCTGAGTCTGAAATTGTTCTCTCAATCACTAATGATATCATATCAATGATATCATAAGCTAAATTAATTAACTAACTAAAGACAAATTGATAAACTTTATTGCTTTTTGCAAATGTCATTTTGCTGAATCACCATTAATGCTGAAAGGTACATACAGGTTTTGGAGCAAAATACTCCATCATTCAAGCAACATCTTTTTCAGAGACGTCCCTGCTTATTTCAGCCAGACAATGCCAAGCCACATTCTGCACGTGTTACAACAGTGTGGCTTCATAGTAAAAGAGTGTGGGTACCAGATTGGCCTGCCTGTAGTCCAGACCTGTTTCCTATTTGAAAATGTGTGGAGCATTATGAAGCAAAAAATACAAGCAAGCAAGAATGTGAAAAACTTTCACGTAAAAAGCTTTAACAATTAGTGTCCTCAATTCCCAAATGCTTATTGAGTGTTGTTAAAAGGAAATGTGATGCCCCTGTCCCAACTTTTTTTGCAGGCATCAAATTCAAAATGAATGAATATTTGCAAAAAACAATAAAGTTTATGCATTTGAACATTAAATATCTTGTCTTTGTAATGTATTCATTTCAGTATGGGGTTTTGGATTTGGGATTTCCAAATCTGTTTTTATTGATGTTTTACACAATATTCCAACTTTATTGGAATTGTAAATGACTGGTGGTTTTTACCATAGACTGTGGTAGCCTAGCAGTTATGGTACTGGACTCTGGACCTGATGGTCTAGGGTTCAAATTCCACCTCTGCCAAGCTGCCACAGTTGGATCCTTAAGCAAGGCCCTTAACCCCACCATTGCTTGAACTGTAAGACTGGGTGAGTAGTAAGTCGCTTTTTGTAAGGGTGTCTGCTTAATGCCATAAATGTAATTGTAAAGCTACTGACAGTGTTTCTAGACTACTTTTTGTACTGGAGCACGCACATAATTTAAGGAGGCACTTCCGTACGCCTTTGCTTGCCAATCGCTTGTCTGTACGACTGTGCAGAAAAAAGGGTTAAAAAATACTAAATTTAATAAGTGAATAAATACTAAAGTGGGCATTACTCTGCCATGGTTGAGAAATTAAATACAAATTAATACCAAATATTTTTATATTAATTGCATTAATTTTATTTATGCAAATGTAACTGATGCCTTTGCTAGTTTAATAGATGTCTTTAATTTAGTGGTCTTGGTAAAGTTAATATATACTTTTGGTAGCATATAAGTAGCTAGCCAAAACATATAGCTATTAGCTATCATTACCTTGCCTGCTGCATGACTGATTTTTTTTTTTATAAATTTGTCCATTGCTTTATGCAAAAATCTGAGAGACTAGCTCTGAAGGTATTAGCTGCTTAAGGTTTTAGAAAGATGTGAGCTTTATGGGAAATGTAGTGCCTATAGTAAATTTGTGTGGAATGTCCTTTAGTTCTGCTGAACCATGCAGGATAATTATTGTATTGCTTTTTACTGCTGTGATTTTAATATGGCACATCAACATTTTACTGGGGCACGTGCCCCAGTAAAGTGGGTCGTCTCTGCTGCTAACTTCAGTTTCTGTGGGAGGAATTAACTCAGCTATTTTAAGGTTGAATCCTAGTTCTCAGGGCATTCACAGAATCACAGAATCTATGTTTCTAGTTACAGAATCACACACATTCAATTATGTGCATGACTTGGACGATGACTTAATATAAAAAATTTGATATTGTACACCAAATAAAAATTAACAAAAGCATGTTAGATGTTACGTAACTACTATGTTCATAAAAGGGTGTAACTACTTACAAGCTGCTTTATTTAATAAGTACACTATCTAGTTCAAAGAGGTTAGCACACGCCTACAGGATTTTGCTGACTTCAGCTCTTCTGTAGGCTGAGGCTGAGGGTGATGTACCAATTTGTTCTGCTCTTTGCAGCCTACAGCAGAGCACTCTCCAGCTTGTAACTTTGGCATAATTCTAGCATATTTGTGAGAATAAAGTGATGCCCCTTAGTTTTAAAGCTGTGACTGGAGAAACACGTAAGGATAATTTGAACCAGTCGACTTGTGATATGGAAATGGCTTGTTAAATCTTGTTTTTTTTCTGAACTAGTCTTTCCACAAAGAAATGACTGGATTGTCTAGTTTCACATTTTGGAAGTTGGTAAGCACTTAACATAACCAAGTGTGTGTTTACCCAAAAGGTGTATTTTTCCCCTTTTATTATCAGGAAGCCAGACTACAGGATAATTTGGTGACAGCCTTGCTAAAACATATACTATTCACCATATACTATATTTGAGGTTAAACAGGACCAGGGAGAAAACCAAACTGCAAATCCCTGCTTTAAGGGTTACCCCAGAGGGACCCTTAAGGGCTGAACCCTTTTTCTAAAAGTGGTTACTATATGACACACTTTTAGTGGCAATGTGTAGTTTGGAAAGCAGCCCAAGCCTGTTTGCTATTGGGTGTCTGGCAGGGGGCGGGGGATGGGGGTCTCTCCTCCTCGTCGGTGCCCCCTCGCCTCTGTAGGAGTGATCGGATAGGCACACAGCTGCAGGCAAGAGCGCAGATCGCAATGACTGACCGACACTGGAAGCATCGAGCCGGCTGAGCATCATTTCCCCTCTGGTAAGGACATGCTGCTAACCGGTTCTGGATCCTCTAAAGAACCAGGGGAGCTTGTATGAGCAGGGACGCTGGTGCCAATTTAAACTTCCAAGTTGTCCGCTTTTTCTAGATGACTTACCTTGGAGCTGCGGGTCCGGATTCGGCAGAGGAATGCGTCATGTTCAACCTGCTCGTTTCTCCATCTATGCACCATAAACTGCTACAACCGGTAGCAGGACTTGTTTTTGGTCAAGTCCTGTCCGCTGTCGCTGCAAACCCCCACAACCTCGCAAATGATCTGAATAGCTTAAATGAAGGACATGACGAGGGAGTGAGCGACTTTAAGCAAGGCTGTCCCGTTACCTGAACAGCCATTATGCGCAGCACCCGAAAAGGGAACTTAAACCTGCTATTATCTAATCTTATAATATGGGTAACGTCAAAATAAGATATTTTTTTTAAACTCGAGAGTAGATATGAATACTTTTGAAAAATGTCAGTTCGCTGTAGCACCTCGTTTTTACTTACTTACTCGCTTACACTGAAAATGATCAGTTTATTGAACAGACCCTACCATTGTTTTGTCCTTTATTACGACGGACAGACAACAGGTGCTCATGCTCTGAATGCGCGTGAATGAATTGACACACTCCGCCACATGATAAAGGAATGCCGCATATAAAACTGCACAATATAATGTAGCATTATCTGGATCCTATATGTATTTAATTAGCCTATATACTGTAATGGATGGCGTGCTGACGTGGTGTCCTTTAAGGTGAGTGGGACATTTAAACTAAATTTAATAGTAGTAAAGAAATCACGTCTAATTATATAGTATTATATATAGTTTACTATTTAAGATTTGTCCCATTTAAATGATACGGTTGTCTTCATTAGGTCCCGACATTTCATCCTCATCTGTCCACATGGACTAAGTATGCGTTGTAGTACCAAAGCTTTACACTAGGCGACTCTGTCAGGCATAAACTATAAGCATGTCACTCTCACTTATTGCGATGCACGTTCAGGGTCAACAATATGTATTCAGAGGATTGTTAACAAACCTAAAGAGGCGGCTAAAGAGTAGGAGGCTAAAATAAATGTATGGAAAGAAGAGCATAACTGTGCTCACTGGCCACATTTGCTATAATATTGCCATTCTTGTGAATTACTAAATGCTTTTGTGACCCATTTAATTAAAAAAAAGGTTGAGAACCACTGGAAATGATACTTGATGATACCAAAACAGTGTGTATAAAACCAGATGTAATTTGGCTGCCGCCCTTTTTAGTATAGCTTAGTTTTGTTGCTGATTTACTTCCTATTTCATCAAACACTCAGGTAGAAAATTTCATTTATATAATTAGAGGCTCAATTGGCTGTGTATAAAGTGTTTGTTAATCCTCCATTGATGCTTTAAATGTGTTCGATTCTCTACTAAGTAGTGATACTCGGGTGTTTCTACTTTATACTACTGCGCATCAAACTAGTGTCACTGCTGAGAATGATATCTGATAAATCGTAGTCAAGTGGTGCCATTTTCATTAACAGATGGGAAGCATCCACACTAAATACTTACAAATTGAACCTGTATGTAAATATGCCTGGCTACACAGATCAGATTAATTAATATATATATATTTGTTTGTTATATATGATATTATGTGTTCATGTGTAACTGGCCCTGCTACATCTTCTGCTGCTCATTGTCCTGTATGGCTTTTTATTCCTATCTGACTATTCTAAGTTTCATATAGGGATGGAAGCCATGCAGGGCTAGGAGCCCATGTCGTCAAGGAGACTGGCCAGAGTTGAGCTTGGTGCCAAACAACTGTCCTTACCTGTCAACTCACCACTACACACGCACACATCTTTTTTCTGGCATACCTGTACTCATGCTGGCCTTAGTCCAGGCACAGATGCCCATCAGGGCCTCCGTGCTACAGGGAGACTGTTTAAAACTGAGCTGCCAGTCGAGCTTGCAGACAGCTCTCTGAAGTAATGCTAACGCATGCACACACTCCGGAGCCGAACATCTGCTACCAAGTGCCACAAAGACAGATGTTCATTTGCATCAGTGGGACTGGGTAGACATACACAAACACACATGCACACAGACTTCAGTCTCTGTTACTGAACTTTGATGAGTAAACCTGCCTAATGCTCATTAGGGATGGCTTGCTGGAAACATCCTTTAAAAATGTTTTAACCTTCCAGTTTAATATAAAATTTAATATTGTCGGTGGGTCATCAATCATATGGTTCCCACTTTGTGGGAATTCTTATTGATTTGTAGGTAGTTTATGACTTCTTTATGATCTATATCAAAATTAGTACTAAGAATACTATAAAATATCATATGCTGACTTGCACAATACCACTCGTTTATTGCAACGTTTTGTCTTATTAATGATATATTACTAAACAATCTAAGTGCTTAATGGGAAGCACATTAACAGTAGGTAGTGCTGGTGCCTCACAGCTTCAGGGTCCTGGGTTCACTGCTCACTTATGATTACTGTCTATAAGGAGTTTGCATTGTCGCTCTGTGTCTTTGTGGGTTTGCTTCTTTGACTTTAACCAACCTTCTAGGAACATGCCAGGAGATGGTTTGGCTGCTCTGTTTTGGCCCAGGGTGTCAGTAAGCATGAATGAATGACTGGGCTCTGCAATGCAATTGTGCCCTGCCTTATTCCCGGTGTTCTCAGGATTGGCACCAGTTCCTCCAAAACCTGACCAAGATAGATTTGTTGCTGAATATGAATATGAAAGTATTTAAGAACAAGAAAAAGGAACGGCTGTGATATGCAAAAGCAATTTTTTATATGCTTGATTTACGCCTGAATGCATGTATGGCATTCTACAGGACTCCAAAAGCACAGCTGTATAAAAGAAGCTCAAAGATAGTGCAAACTACTAAATAAGCACACTACATTTTTTTATTGACCAATTACGCATTCATTTGTGACTAAAATTAAGCAAACTGTATGAGAAATCATAAACAACAGCATATGAATATACAAAAAGCTAAGCGTGTACCAATTATCACACAGACATTTTAAATGGGGGACATGATAATACACATAACATCTGCCATAATAGTCTCGCGAACACTTCATCAAGATTGCTGTGTAATTAATAGCAATTAATACACAACTGAATCTATATAATCAGGATCAGCCATGAGCATAGCAGACATAGCAGCATTTTAAACCATTTTTATTTGTTCAGAAGCATAGAATGGTTACCATAAAGTATGGAAGTTGTTGAGAATCCAAGTGGTGTTTGGGATTTTTGTAAGGAATCATTATACTGTGCAGTAAGATAATAGTGATTACTATTTATATATTGCAACATATTGTTAAAATTAAAATGATTTGACTAAGAACCTTAAACAGTCAAAAATCTCAGTAAGTTCTCCAAGAAAAAATGGCTTAATTCAGAATCATAAATCATCCCAAAACCCCCTGAAAATAGAGCCATCAACTGCAGCTCTATCAAAAATTCTAACCTTCCAAATAACTCCAGGGGAACAAAAATGTTTCCTCATATCTTTATGACCAAATTTAGGTAGAAATATTACAATCAGGAACCTTAAAACACCCAAAGATCCTATGAGGAACAGAAAAGAACCTTTAGGTAGAAAGATTTAGTCAATAAACCCTTAAGCAACAGCATAAAGCTTTTATACATTATCTTTTAAGGGTTTTTTCAGACAAAAATAGTTGACCAAGAACCATAACTCACGTGAGAACAAAGTGGGCTATGGGAAACAGCAAATAACAAATCAAACTATAAAATTAACTCCTGAGCAACAGCATAAAACCCTTCCATTTTTTAAGGTGTTGCCTAATCAGAATTGAGTCTAGCATAAACAGATGCATATTCAAAGAACACATGAAGAACACCAAATAATCTTTAATCTAAAAGAATCTTTTAAGAGTCTTTTAATGTTTTTCCAGAACAAAATTACTATAGCAGGAGCCATAACAAAGTCAAATAAGACAGAGAAGCAACAAAGAACCTCTGTATATTTCTATACAGTTTGCTCGTGTCATATACAATCTAAGGAACACTGAATAAAAGCAAATAAATTGTGTAAACGAGGTTCTTTTAATAAAAATACACTGAGCCCACATACTTTAACCCATTTAAAGAACTCTTGAAAAGTGTAGAAACTTCAAGTCTTTTAATTGGTTGTTTAATCAGAAATTACTCAAGAAAGAATAGTAAACTATTCAAATAACCATTATCTATTTAGGTATGTTAATCAAGTTCCAATTGTTCTGCACAATTTGTTTAAAGTAAATTTAAGTAAATTCAATGACACGTTATACAATTTTATATAAGAGGTTTTTATAGGCAGAGAATGTTCGAACAAGAGTAATAAACAACACATAGAACACTTGAGGAACAGCAGCTTTCACACAGTTGTTCAGCTAAAATCTTAAAATATCCAAAGAACATTTGAGTGAGAGAAACATAACCCATCCAAATAAATATTTGGAAGAGAAAGAAACTTTTCATAGTTCTGGAAGGTTATTGAAGTATAATTTATTTTTGAAAAGTTGACTACATTGTTTGAATCCTGTGGAACAGAAAAGGACCTTTACGCTTCTCAAAGGGCTTTTCAAGCAGAAATTAACTCTATCAAGAACCAGAAACCAACCAACGAACATAATTTATCTAATGCCAGCCATACACCAAATTACTTTTGAGCAATTCCTCGGTCGTGAACAAATTTCCTATGCCTTAATCAAATCATGTGTAGAGTTGTGTCACACTAACGTCTTCTCAAGAGTTAGGTGTAAAGTGGCCAGGACAGTTGTCTTAAGTCAATCTTTTTCTCGCATTGATGTTCTTATTAATTCGACCATGTTTAATATTGTTAAAACTCTCACAAACAGAACAACTATGTGAGCTCTCTGCAGTAGCTAACCAGGTACAATCGGCCTGCTGTGCTAGACTGGTCTTTTCAGCATCGTGTGCAACTGACTGTGCTGTTTTTTTAATTTATGTATAATTATTTATTTATGTGTGTTTTCCAAAGATTAAAAAAATAACACATTGTGCAATGAATGTGCATTTTATTTGGTTCTCACTTCAATAGGTGCAGTATTTTGAACAATGGTAGTAGTGCTCTTGAAAATGACTCTTTTTATACTATTGTACTTGTGCAGTGTTTTTATACAAATGCTAAATAAACACACATTTTTGCAAGAATTACGCTCTTTATTGCATGTATATCTATGTTAAACAAATGCAAAGGTGAAGCAAAAAATACATTACATTGAAAGAGCAAAAAGGCAGACCAGAACACATAACAGACTCTATTAAACAAACACAAACAAAAAACGCACATCAGCGTGACAGAAGAAAATTTAGGAACCTCTAATTCGTCATACTGATGCGCACGCTACACGTGGCTTTCCTGTCACGGAACTTTATAAACTTGCGATCAGAGGAAGTAATCATAGTGAGAAATAGTCTGAAAAGAGATATTTAGTGAC
>JAUZSU010032619.1:0-10368 GCA_034780255.1 Parotocinclus maculicauda | reverse complement strand
TCAGGGCATAATTAAGTTTAGTGGATATAAGGCGACCCCGCCGATGGCTCTGTAATGGCGAAGGTAGAAAGGTAGGAACCCTAACAATTACAGGTACTGTTTAGACCATTTACAGCACTGATGTGTTGTGCTGGTATGAGTGGATCATATACAACAGTGCTGCTGGGGTTTCAAACACCCCAGTGACACTGTGAACTGAAAACAGTCAACTAACCAAAGATGTCAGCCACCAGCATTCTGTGAGAACTGATGAAGGATCAGAGGTTAACTAACATGTCATGTGCAACAACAGATGATTTACTGCCTCTGATTTTACATCTACAAGGTGGATCAATAAGATAAACGTGTTAGACTAGAGAATAGTGCACACAGTAAATTACTACAGTGTTTCAAAACTCCAGCAGCACTGTTGTGTCTGACCTATTAGTACCAGCAAAACCCTCTAACACACCACCACTAAATCAGTGCCACTGCAGTGATAAGAATGATCCATGAACCCAATAGTACCTGATCAGTGCTGATCCTGTGGTCTTCCTGAACATTAGATTACAGAGTAAAGGAAACAAAGAATGCAGACAGGGAAGCAGATGGACTACAGTCCATAATAGCGCAAGTTATGTTGTGTATGACACAAAGTTCCTGTTTATTATAGCCTTTATTGTATTAAATAGGTCCTCCCTGGGTATGTGTGGGTTTACTCTGGGTCCCCTGGTTTCCTCTCACATTCCAAAGACATGCATTTGGTCAATTTGTCACTCTAAACTGATCTAACACGGTGCCAATCTTGAATATAGTTACAACACTAATTAAACGAATAATTAACAAACATATTAAATAAGTCATCTAGCTCAAATAGCTCACTGTTCTGAATGGCTATAACCAAAAATTGCAGCGATTTATGATTTAGATTAATTTCCCCAAATCTTTATCAAGAGTTTGTCTTTATTTGCTTTGCTGTTACAATTGTTCCTGCCACCTTCGGTGTTGATGTCAGAGTACATATTTTCACTCACACCACTATGGTTGCTGTTGCTTTTTCAACCTATTCTGGCTGTTTCGCACAATAAACCTTTCAGAACTGTCTTCAGTTTTTAAGTTGGGTTATTATTCATTCAAATCGTTCAGCTAGACTAGAAGAATCCTCAAGACAAGCAGAGCAACAGGAACAAACGAGGTGAGAGAAGGCTTGATCCGTGCTGACAGACTCTGAGTCATCTTTCAACTGTCCATGTGTGTGTGGCAGCCCCCGTTTCAAAGGCAAGTCAGAACTCACTGAAAGATGAGCAACACCTCTGCAACGCCAAACAGCTCTCCTATTCAGCCCTGGTGGGTGTCAGGTTTCAGGAAATCTGGTGAACATTATTAAATGATATAAACTGCAAATATCACGTAAAAAAAATACAGTTTGAGAGTTGGGGGGAATTGACTACAAATTGCATATGGAACTGCAGTAAATTTTCCTCACATTTTTTTGGAAGCACTTACCTACCTGTCTTGGCCAGACATGCATTCAGAAAGCATCTGCATGCCACCGAGAGGCCAATTTATGCACTTTGTTTTTCTTTCCCCTTTTTTGTTTTGGTTTCCTCCAACAAAACTGAAGCTCTTTGAGCAAGAGTTTTGCTTTGACAGGTGAAGCTCAAGCAGAGCCATCACTATTGGCCACCATGTAAGACTGAAATGCGAAGGTCAAAACGGGGTCACCAGCAGCTCCGTCATTCTATACCTATCCAATAATACGCCCAACCCCCACAAGGTCAGAGGTGACGCAAAACATACCTTATCCTCCGGAACATTCTTCAAAACAGCGGCTGTGGATCACCAAATCGGAGACACGCTCATGAAAACAAAGGGTTAAAAGAAAATGTGACATGTTAAAATGGATACCAGTCAAGCCACTGTTCTTTTCCTGTGTGATGCTTTATTTCTAATGGATTTAATTCCAGCTGCATGTAGAATGTAATTCATTGCTTAATAAAAGGAGCAAGTCATGACTGGATGTCATTTTTAGTAGAACATATTAATGTTGGCACTCGAGCGCTTTTATTAGCAGAGATCATAATGGCAATGTAGCTTGTCACTACTGAAAGATTTCAGTAGACAAAATAGACTTAACGAGGCTGGGAGGAACCCCAAGCTTTCAACTGCAATTAACACTTAATGCTTAGCACATGGGAGAAAACATGTTGTTTTGTCCAGCTGCCTCATCTCAATGCTTCTTTACTTGACCAGAATTTATAGCAGCCCCAGATCTTCAGTGGGACCAATTTCTTTATGAATTCTATATACAATGGTGTTTAAACACTTGTGCACAAGAATGATCTAAAACATCATCAGATTTTCACACAGGGTCTGAAATTATATAAAGAAAACCCATTTAAACAAATGCAAAACAAATATTGTATTTCATTCTTTACTAGAAGAGAATGATCAAATATTACATCACTTTAAGTATGTAAACTCTGCCTTTCATTAGCTGGTTTGATCCCTTGTTCAGCAATAACTGCAATCAAACATTTCCAGCATATCAGCATGGAGGAATTGTAGTCCATTCGGTCCAGAATAGCTTCAGCTCTTAAATGTTAGTGGATTAAATCACATGTTGCACGACTGTTTTTACATTTCTGTGGGACTAAGGTCAGGTTAAGATTTGACTATTCAAAAACATTAACCTTATTCATCGTTAACCAAACAACTGGTGTCCTTATGGTTGCAACCTGACCCACATTCTCCTGGGCTTCAGTTCAGCGACAGATGTCCTGACATTTTAATTTAAATTGTGCTGGTAAAATTCAGAATGAATTGCTTGATCACTGATGGGAAGCAAGCCTGAGTGCAGCAAAAAAGATCCAATAAATAATACCACAACCACCATGTTTCAGAGAGGAATAAGGTTCTTATGTAATGCAGTATTTTCCTTTCTCCAGACACAACACTTCCCTTTTAAGCCAAAAGGTTTAGTTTTGGTCTTGTGGCTTTCTCATTAAAACCCTGCCATGCACACCATTGTTGTTTATTGTTCTCCTGTGTAGCAGGGTCATCCAAACTGTGATACCTCAACATTAACCTGCCTGGCATGTTCAATAGAGGCCTTTTATTAAGACTCAAAGGAAAAGTTGGAATGAAAAAACACATCCCATCCTTGCATCCTTCTTTAACCATGTAGATCTCCCCTATTTCCTAAAAAGTGTTTGAAAATTGCTTATAGGAAGATAATTGGTCACAGATTTTCTTTCTCTTCAGGATACAAAGAGATCTCCTATTTGGCCTTGTGCAGCTGTGCCATTCATGAGCCCACAGCAGTGCACACACACACAGCTTGATTCAGTGGGCCAGCAGAGGCTGTGGGCGTGTTTCCACCCCTGGCCCTGACCCTCAGACCCTTCCTTGACCAATACCACCCCCAGGCTCTCTCAGTCTCAGTAGAGTGCCCTGAGCTGTTATTAGTCCACCCTTTGATATTGGTAAAGTCATCAATTAGAGGCCCTGGGCAACTCTGAAAAGTGCACCTGTCTGAGGCTTGCTTTTCCATCAGTGCTTGTAGCCTTGATTATATGTGGTTGGATGAATAGCTTTCCTGAAAAGGATTCAATGGATGGTTAGGGACTGAGTGTACATTCAATCAAACTTATTTAAAATGAGATTATACTGGTAACTAAGCACCATTTTTTCTTGTTGTCAGTTTAATTTTTAATTTTGTGAGCTGTATATGTATATATATATATCCATATATATGTATATATAAAAATAGACTTAGTTTTAGTGTTAGTTGTATAGTTAAAACAAACAGAGACTAAATAAATGGTAACAGAGAGAACAGATCTAAAAATATGATCGTTAAAATAACTTGTGAACTGGTAGAGAAAATGACATATTATGAAGAGCATAGTACAAAGACAATTTGATAGCTATTAGCCTAAAGCAAAGAGAAATATTGGATAGAATAAGGTAAAAAGTCACGTTACAGTCTTGCATTCTTGGCAGGAAAGTCCCAGTGACATGGCATCCTCAGTCCACAGGGGGAATAGAGTTACTGCCCTCGGTGGTCTCAGTACGGTGGGGATGGAGCTGATGACGGAAAAACAGCTTGAGTGGGGCTGGCATGGAGGAACATCTTAGTGTGTGGGGCTGGAACTGGTACTGGAACATAAGCTCAGAGAGAAAACAGACTTTCAGTGTATCACCTGAGCATCACTAATATAACAAATCATTTTATGTGGTTAAGTCTCAAATTAAGACATTAATAGTTCAGTTGTATATCATATAAGTGAAGGTATAATTCCCCTACTTTTAAGAGACCAACTAGCTTTTTTTGTCCATAACCAAAGAAAAAAAAAAGTTGTAGCTTTTTTATTTTAGACATTTTACTTCATGATTCATGCTCTGCTTAACCCTTATTGAAACCGGTGCTCAGTGACATCTGACAGTATTCATGTCTAAATGGTCAGAAAATCACCCAGGGAGGAAGTAGAGGGGAGTTGAAAGTAGGCTAACACGTTTTCAGTGGGACTGCTTCCTGTGCTTTCTCCTGACTCTACCTTAATGGATCACATGTGTGGAAACTGATATATGGCGGCGAAAGAAAAACATTGGAAACCGTGCCGAGACTACAAAAGAGAGAACAATGCCACATGGTGGAAAGTCACGAAGATCCTAAGTGGAAATCCACATTCTTTCAGAATGGGAAGAAGATGCAGAATGATTACTTTACCAGTGCCAAAAAGGCCTGCAAGAGAGTGATGATGGCCTGGCCAGGCAACACCATCCCATGGGACCCTTGGGAAAGCCAGAGGTCAACCACCCCTTTCCTGATGTACCATATGTTAAAGGAATTCAGCGCTGCATTCAGGGAGTTGAACCCCCACAACTCTGAAATTACTAACACATACACATACTCCTGCTCTTGCTTTCTTTCACTACAGCCATCTGAAAATTCTGACTCAGCCATTCTGGTTATACAGAGTAAAAAAACTATTAAAAACAGTTAAACCCCCAACATATCGACAATGTTATAAATTCAGCACAATGTTCTGTGAATGTTTCAAACACAACTATATTTGTATTACATTAATATTCCCGACCAGAACGGTTGGAGTGTGAATGTTTAGAAATGTTACTTAGTCGTAAAAACACTCGGAAATCTCAAAAGATTTGAAATCTTAGTTTATATTTTTTAAGTAATCAGTATGTCCTACTGTTCTAAATAATATTATATTCAGTTAATGTTTACATGTACTTAATAATTCGATAACTGCAGAAAAACGGATTTTGCCAGTAATCTGGTCAATGAGTAGACATCCAGTCAATAATATGTAATATCTGAATTAAGTTACTTGGGCAGTAATCAGATTTCTACTTTGCAACCAGCCACTAATCTTACAGAAATATGTGGCATAAATACTTCAAGCTTAAATATTAAACAAACAAATTCTTAATCTACATTTGCAAATCAGAGGCATAAAGTGTTTTTGATAGCTGTTTTGCTGCCTTTAATTCTGTGGAACATTTGTTTCTAGTGGTCCCAGATCCGCAAAAAAGCTAAAGTCAATGGAAAAATAGCCAAATAAAGCCAAGTCTTTAAAATATGCAAACTTGGCAACCATGACTGAAAATACTGATTATAATCGGTTAACTGATATACATGCTATGAGTAATCTGATTACTGGGACAAAAGTCCAGCTATATTTAGCTCTGATTTCTAGACCAGAGTATGCTATAGACTTGGCCACTTAAACAATTATAATTGTAGAAATTGTAGAAAATTCATCGGATTATTTAGCGGATTATTTGCCAGTTTTAGATAAACTAGCATTTGCACTCCACACACTACAATAGCCAATGCCTCAGAGACGCCCCTACTAACCTGTGGATTTAGCATTAAACATGTTTAATAGCAAACATGCATTCATGCAGTCTCCAACAAATACTGTCATACAATACGACCCCCTTTTAAGATGCCACCTTTCCAGTAAGTCAGTTAATCAATTTTCAGCCATTCAAACGTACGTGCTCTTAAGTGGAAACATCTAGGACCAACAACAGCTTAGTCTTGATGTGACAGACCACAAAAGCTCAAACTGTTCGAGACAGCTGAGTGCTAAACGGTTCGGTCTTTGATTGGAATATCTTCAGGATGCAGTGTCAGCACAATAACTGTTTAACTGTTTCTTTAGCTTTGTTCTTTGGGTTTCCTTTGCCAAGCAGCTATTGTGGCAGGCAGGTACAAGTGATGATCCGCACTTCACAAAAGATGTAGGAACTCTACCTCTGCCTTAATGTCTGGTGGTGGTCGGTTAGCTATAGCAGTGTTTGCCAGGAGGAATTTTTTCATAGTACGGTACTAAGAACTCATATCCACTTTCTCACTTGTTTGCTTCACAGGAGCTGGAAACAATTTTAGTTCTTTAGATCTTTTACGGGGACCGTTTTACCTGATTCAAGGGCATCTCAGTCACCATGTTTAAATATACTTGTACACCAGTAGCCATATAAATAACAGATTTTCTTAAAAAACACAGACAAATGGACTGATGTTGAAGTTTAAGCTTTACTGAGGAGGCACAACACGATTTTGAGTCGTCTAAGTGACCTAAGTGGCTTCAGCATCAGTGCTTGGTCTCACCAATGCTATAGTTCAAAACTCTACTAGAATGGGGAACCAAATACATGTTTATACTTACTAAATGTGGTAGATACATAACCCAAAATGATCCAAGCACACAACCGAGCAGGGTGAGGGGTGAAACGGTTCCAGGATTAATAGATGTCTGTGTGGAGAAGAAAACAGAACGCAGATTACGCTTTAAATTCTAAATCTGTAGGCTCTGTGTAAGAAAGCTTCAAATAAGAGACAATGATGGGCTACTGATGTTTCTTTATTCAGTTTATTTAATGTCATTATCATCATAAATTGGCATTGTAACAACAAATGTGAGGTTATCTCAATGCACAACATTACATCTAAACTAGTCACACACACACACACACACACACACACACAAACACGCAAATGAATGCACAATGTGGAGGATATCTTTGTGACACTGACCACTGAAAAACACTTCATCTATTTGCATATAATCACATAGACACACTGGAGTGTGGAAAATAAGCGTAACCCAGCTTCAGCCATTCTCACTTCCACACAGATTCATAATGGCCTGCTGAACTGGTGATGGCTTTCATTATGTCAATGGGAAATCCATGCCGTCTTATAATAATAGGATTTCGAATTTTCTTTTCTCAAACCCATACAGCATGACATGATTGCTAGTTTTGATACTACTATGGTGCAATGCTTCATTGGTAATGTAAAAAGAATCGCAAAATAGTTTTGGTACTTCCATGTGAATGTATAACCAATCAATAAATCAATCTATCAATCAATCAATCAGCCATGTTTATTGTCACGTCACATTTACACGGGTGTGTAGGTGAGTAAAAAACTTCACACTGCATGGACCCTAGTTTCTTACAGAAATACAATTCAACACAAAATATAGCAAATATAACAAACATAGTGACTTTAAACTTTTATTTACCATGGTGAATGAGCGAGAGTATCATAAGTAAGTATATAATAAACATAGAGACCATAATCTATCATAGTAAAAACAAATTTGGAAAGTTAAATATGTCTACTATAGGTATACACTGTTCAGCGACTGCATTCTGTTCTGTGAAACAGGTCTTTGACTGAAATGGACCACACATTACCATAGTCTTTTTAGGGTATTTGTATGAGAAAACTGTGTGCAAAGGATACATTAAAGTTTCTGAGATACTGCTGAAAACATCCGTAAAAGCCCAAACTGTTATACATGTAGTAAACCTTTTGTGATTTATATAAATTCTGAATAATGAAATAAAATACAGAAATGTTCATAAAAACTTAAGATGATGGTAAGTTTGAGCTGATGGGACTGTAGTTTGACTGTATTAATTGTAAGTTGCTCTGGATAAGGGTGTCTGATAAATGGCATAAATGTAAATCTAATACTTTGACAGAATCCAAGCACGCATTATAAGACTCAATGATGATTACACACAAAAACAGGAACAGCTAACAAATGCTATTTTGCAGTGTCCTTTTTTAGTGTCCAGTGTTTTAAATTAAATACCTGTCATTTGCAATTGCATCACTGGGCAGGACACCATGCTTAATAACAAAGTGTTTTAATTATATTAATAAATCATATGTGTAACCATTAGGTAGAATAGATCACACATTAGGTCAATAAAGCAAAGGAATTAATTAAACAAGCATCAGTTATGTAAGAATAAACAAAATTTTGGCAATTAATGAAATTTTATTCAGAGTTTATTTTTTCTTTATTTCTTATGACAGAATATTGCCCACTTTAGTGTTAAATCAGTTAATTAAAGTGTCATAGTTTTAAATTAAAAGTCTTTGTTTTATAAACAGTTGAGCCTGGTTGATTTGGTAAGCAGACGGGTACAGCTGTGCCCTTCTAAATTCTTTGTGTGCCCCAGTACTTGTCTAGCATCAGAAAATAACTTAATCCAATCTGCCAAGCACGTGTTGTGGGGCTGCTTTTCTTCCAGAGGTCCTTAAAACCATGTTAGGACACATGACATCATGGACTCCATGAAGTACTGAGAGATTTTATGTGAAAATCAGCCAAAAAGCTACAATTGGGTCATGGTACATTTCAAATTCCCTTCGTACAAATTCAGTACCAAGTCAGAGACAAGCTAAACAGGGAAACTTTGCTGTGTTGAACAGTGCAAGATCCTTGGCATTCTTTCTGTTTATTGTTTGCGTCATGTGTTTGTAGCATTTGGAGTGTCGTGTAAAGCTTGGATTATTTAGAAAACCAAGTGGATGCCTAAACCAAACGTGTGATACCTAATCCAAAATCTGTTTGTGGTTTAGTTGTAATTCAGAGGACCACAAGTTTGGTTCTGTAAACTCAGAGTCCACATACGAGTTCCAGGAAATCACCAGGCTCAAACATATGGCACGACATACCACAGTTTCCTTTTGCTAAAGTTACAGCATGTGTAAATGCCTAACTGGATGAATAATTACACAACGTAACCAAACCAAGGACACTCCTTTTAATCTGTCTTTTTGGCTATTTTCAGTCACATTCCTTGCTAACAAGGAATTCTAGTATAAAGCATATTGCTTTGCAATTTCTATAGACAAACACCGGCGGAGCCGAAACATTGGCAACGCATATAGCTGTCCATTTTGGTGCAGGATTGAGGAATGAGAAATAATTAGAAAGGGCCACTACAAGCTTTACTTCTGCTTCAGATGCTTATGAGGGCTATGAAGAAAAAAAATCATATTTCCAGCGTGAGAAATCAGTATGTTTTAAATAAAATATAGTGTGAAAATACAGGTACAGTTACACCCAGCTAAAGCTTCCCCCATTTTGGCGAATCCCGTCAAAATGAATAAAAGTGAAACATTATACAGTGTCTCCTTTGTAACATGACAGTTCATCAATTTTCATTTTCTGCCATATTTGTGGTTACAGCAACAATGACAGCCACTGTTTTCTCAATTATAAGTAAAATAGTACAATAATATTTAAAAATACTATTAAAATACATTACTTGCAAAATATTACAAAATATCTTTATCTTTTTGTACTAATCGTGCTAGTGAATAGGGGTGTGCGATACTGACCAAAAAATGTTGGACAATTTGTGGACAATTGAGATGAACTTTACAGAGAGTTTGACTGAGTTTTTTTTTATTTGATGAGATCTCATTTTCGTTGCTTTTTTCACGGCAATGCGACGCTGTTCTGATGAATTCTCATTGTTTCAGTTTTCCAGAAAACAAACAGAAAAATGTACATTGCAGACAGATGACTTTTTTGTCCTCTTTCCTGAACAAAGGTGGTCCTTTCCTGAGACCAATCAATTCCATTTACAGCCATTTTCTCAAATTTTTATTTATGAAAATTGTAGCTAGTTACGGTAAGCCTTGAGTGAAAAGAAACACAACGATCGCCCTGGCTTTGTGTTTTGTAGCATGCACGTATCAAGCAAAATACAAAATAAACCACAAACAAATTGGACTCGGGATGTGGTCTCAGTTCAGTTTGTTTTTAGGGGATTTAGAGGGATTTTAGTTTGTTTGGCGTGTTCACATACGCGAAAGAAACCATATCTGTGAAAAAAACTAATTCTGAAACAGAACCAGGTTTTCAAACCCAACCCTTACCCAAATTGGTTGCTGTGGTGACAGCATAGGCATGTTTACACTCAAAAGCATAGAGCAGACTGTTAGTGCTATCAACATGGAGATCATGGGGGATTAACCGTACAGTCGCAGCCAACCCTCGGTCACTTGATGGATCATTGATCTCGACACATTTCTGTCCTTAA
>JAUZSU010032608.1:0-10368 GCA_034780255.1 Parotocinclus maculicauda | reverse complement strand
ACACACACACACACACACACACATACACACACACACACACACACATACACACACACACACACACACACACACACACAATCTGACAGATGACATCCGCATGTCCAGTGAACAGCAGAAAAATCAGAAGAAACGACTAGTTGTCCTTCTGTAACCCCCTCCTCAGACCCCCATCCAAACTCCTTCCAGACAAAAGCAATTATTTCTTGTAGAGTATACTGTGTTTTGCGCGTCTATCGCACAGAGAACAGAGCAAGGTGTACTGAAGATAGCGTTGGGTCCAATACATACCCTCTAATGCTCACATGCACATAAACACATACAAGCAGAACTAAACTTTATTATAACACTATATTGTTAATATTTTTTAATTGTATGCTATCTAAAATATGCACACACATATACACCGATAAATACAACTACAGAATCTTGCCTACTGTCTATGCAGTCCATGCACTTTTTGGCTGCTATAACTGGCTATAAAATTCAGCAATAGGTGTAAAACAATATTTATTTATTACATATTACTGTTGTTTTTAATACATTAAATAATAAAAATTATAAGTAGAAGTAGCAGCAGTATTAGTATTGTTGTTGGGCCCTAAATGATATATCTTGCTGTTGTAGATAGGATACGATTGACATGTTTTTCAAATATAGCCTTATAATAAAGTTGTGTGTGTGTGTGTTTGTGAGAGAGAGAGAGAGAGAGAGAGTTCATTGTTAAATGGCAATGTCATGTTGACAAATGAGTTGGTTGAATTAAATTCTCTCTCATCAATAACAAGGTGCCCCAATCAATACCAGTTTACAATTATATCACCACCCTTGCTTGCAGTATCAAGTAGTAAACACTACAATACTATGGGCTGTACTCAATGTGTATACATCTTTTCTCTACCATACACACACATCTGGTTGCAGATGCCTTTTCTGGGTGAGAGAAAGAATATGTTTATACACACATTCTTGTTGTCGCTCATATACCCACAGACACATACACAAACATACACACAGACTTTCTCTCTCTGTGGCCTAATGATCAGTGCTGACATGTTGTCAATAGAAACCTAAACCTCGTCAATAACCTTAATAAATATCCTTTATGTAGCTCTGGGTTTGACAACAAGTTTTGGACCAGCTGGAGTAATTATTGCACATTATTACCATAGTCCTGTCTTAATCATCTTCGGTTCATTGACAAATTTTCATTTAAATTGTTCAACTAATGAATATCATCACTAAAATAAAATTCTCATCTGTTCATCACAACCTGGTCAAATGTATAATAATGCTATTTCTTCCTTTCAAAACAAAAGCTGTTCCCAAAATATAAAATTAAATATTGAGTTTAATGAGAATTTCTTCACTTTGTATTACCAATTGTTTCTTAGATCCAAGATATAGCACAACAAATATTATCCAATCATCAGCACAAAAAAGCATTTATACTGAAATCTCAAATTAGGAACGCTGTCATGGCACAATGCTAACAATATTGTTTCATGTTAATATAATCTGATCTGCTGATTCACAACAATTTGTTAATACAAAACAAGTTGCCTATCAGTTAACCCACTCAAATCAAGGGATCTAAATATTTAATTAGATCTAGTCAATAACTATAACAATGTAGCTATACCAACATAAGTAAATATACAATAACAATTTAGTCTTCCTCACCATCATCATTAAACAAAGTAATAAATACATATTTCCTCCACCCCGCTTTGCAAAGCATGCCACTCACATGTTATTCTATAACTGCACTGAATGTATTGTAATAACAGTTTTTGAGACAACTAAAAACTTCATAAGAAATATAATTGCATTTTGAGGAATCCAGGTGGCACAGCAGCAATTTACTACCCTACCACCTTGGTGACCAGAGTTCTGGTTCTAGCAGTGCCTTCCATCTGGGCATAGCATCCAAGCGGAGGTCTGGGAGGATCATCCTCCAACAATGTAACAGTGACCCCTACACAACCCAACAACAGACGCACCGTTTAGGGTACGCACACGCCTGTGAATTCCAGGATAGGCTCTTCACTACCCTTAAAAAGTGAGACAAAAACAGTGAAACAATATTGTGCTTTGGAATTGTGTAAGAATGTAAGATATTTTTACATAATTTGTGTTTAGTATATTTGCTTTTATTCCACTGGGTTTTAGAATGTCACACATTATCACAATTACAGTTGTGAATGAACAAACATGCACCCTTGTTTTACAAAAACGAAGTGGTGACCAATAGTTGGTCACAATGTGTGGTCACAGAAAAGAGGAAAATATATACGGTAATTGTTTTGTTATGACCAGTCAGACACTAAGGCCTGTGGATAGGAAACTTGCTCAATATATATTCCTCTGTTATGTGAACAGGATATAGTCTAAATAGTTGACCTGTAATTTTAATGGGCTGCTTTCTCTCTAGATGCTTGACAACAAAAACTGTATAAACCCCAGTCAGATTTATCTACTTCCTTGACATAAAATGCATTAAACACATACTCTACATTTAATTTCTCAATGTTGATCAATTCAAACAACTTTAACCTAATACCCTTAAAGGAATCTCCTTTCTCATTCTCTCTCTCGTTCTCTTGCTTTCTCTCTCTCTCTCTTGTTCTGTGTGTGTGCACTGAGACAACGTGTGGTTAGATTTAGAACTGAGATCAATAAGAAATGTAGAAATCAATGCACTTAGCACCAGGAAATCAATGCGCTCTAATCGGGATGCCAATGGCACAAGTCAAAACAATTAAGAGAGAAGAAAAATGTTTAACAGCCTCCTCTCTATTGCTTACACAGTGAGGAAAGGGGGAGCATGAGGCAGAGAAAAAGAAAGGAAGGGCAAGAAATAGCACAGATGAGATTACAGATATGAATCATGCTGTAAGTGAAAAAAGGAAGGAGGAGAATGCTGACAAACTGGACAGAGACTAAACCAATGGTAAGAACAAGGCAATGAGATAAGTGCCAGTGGGATGAAAAGGGAACAGGAAGTCAAAGGACATTGATATGCAATTGCACTTGATAAAAAACATAAGTGGGGTAGATTCAAAAATACTGGAGTACATTATCAATTCAGTTCATTTTGGACATAATAAATATGTGAAAAATCACTGTACTGAGACCCTCAGCAAGAAATTGGATTGGAACTGCATACTGGTGGACATAATTTATAAATGCCTGATAATCTGGTGTCAGCCATCCATCCCTTGTGCGGATTCTTCGTACCAATAAGTGGCACCCCTTCAAGATCCAGCTGCAGCAGAAACTGTCAGAGGATAACCCTGCAGATGTTTTGAGCTCTGCACCTGGGTGTAAGACCAACATAAATGGGATCCCTCATTTGCACAGAGCATTATGTTTGGTGATGAGACCAAATTTTATGTCAGTAGTAAGGTCAACTGCCAGAACTTTAGGTGAATCCCTCACTGTACGGCAGACACCAGGTTGTAGTTGTAAAGCTTATGGTATGATGCGAATTACTGGACACCCGTCCTAAATGCTCAGCGTTATGTGAGCTTCAAGAAACACTGTTCCCATCCATTCTGACTGAAGGTGGCTGTTTCCCCTGTTATTTCTAAAAGGATGGGGCTCCACCACACTACGGACCAGGTGTTCGTCAGGCGCTGGATATTCAATTCAATCCAGGCGCTGGATATTCAATTCCCTGGTCATCGGATTGGCTATCATGGACCTGTAGAATGGTAACCCAGATCACCTGACCTCATATCACTCGATTTTTATCTCAAACAAATTGTGCATGCTGAGAAAATCCGCAACAAACCTTCAGCACCGCATCATGGAGTCTTGTGACAGCATCCAGTGATTCTCATGTGGGTTTTTAATGACTGGATCCTGCGCCTTCTGTGTTCAGCACCAGGGACAGCACATTGAACACTTTCAAAAGCTGTGCATCACAGGCAATGTTCCCAGTTGTTGTTGCAACTTTCTATATGAACCTTTCACTATTGCAAATCTGATAGTGGCAATCGATTTCTGAGACAATTCTGGCCTTATTTTATATGCTAAATGATCAAATTACCCTTGATCCAATATGGCGGCTTTCAAGATATGATGGCTTCCGACCACGTTCCAGACTTAGCATAGAAGATATACCTACTCACCCATTACTTGCTGGGGTATTCAGACATGCAAATTTCCCTTTTGTTTCTGAAACAAAGTAGTGTCACTTACTTAGTACATTGCTTTAAACAGTCATTTAATAACCAAGTTTATTAAAACTTTATTTAACATTTCAAAACAAACAACGTAATTATGTATTGTTTAGATGCCATATGCAGTAACCTATAAATTGTATTAACTATGTATCCAAGTTAACTATTTACTTACAAGTGAACTCGACACTGCGATGTTTTATAATGTTACATGTTAGATAAACACGTCCAGATTTCTTATGCAGTTCTATTCTCTTCAGAAAATTAACAGCTGCTTAAAAGTATCCAGCAATAGAAATCTTACAGTTTGAAATTGTTGCTTAATTGGCTGGTATATTCGGAAGTGAAATTAAATTCCCGGAATATTACATTTGTAATATGTATTGACAGCGTTCCGTGCTTGTTGGGCAGAATTATGCCCCATCTTGCAGTACCACTTTTGACCGACGGATTTCCTATGGAAATGTACGTGGCGCTGTAGAGTAGTGAGGCAACATGCCCCGCTAATGTGGTATGCTGTCAAACACTGAAATGTTCACTTCAGTATTATTTGACAATCATTTAGAAGAAAAAAAACATATTAAAAAAAGCATTTAATTAATAATAAAACAGTAATCACCGCGCCTGATGATATGTAACACATGAAAGATGAAAAGAGTCATTCTATCAGTGTCATCAATGTTATTTCTTTTGCAGTTTCTATACATTTGTTCTGGATAATATTATGTTTGTTTGGGTTATTTAACAAACTGTACTAGACTGAATTAATTAGACTCAACTTAATCGACTAAAAAAAGTCAACAAGCACAGTATATGTACTGTTTGACGCACATGTTAACTGAGACAACAATTAAATAAGGAATCCCACATTTAAGATACCACACATTTACAGCATTTAGCAGACGCCCTTATTCAGAGCGACTTATACAGTCTTACAATCCAAGCAATGGTGGGTTAAAGGCCTTGCTTAAGGACCTAAATGTGGCAGTTTGGCAAATGTGGGATTTGAACCCTGGCCCATCAGGTCCAGAGTCCAGTACCTTAACCACTAGGCTACCACAGTCCAGACTACACTCACAGTAACATTTATTGAATTAGTAAATACTTTTATTCCTTATTCTGGGTTGAGGAAAGGGCCATTGAGCAAACTTTTAAAGTTAAAAGTTGAATTGAGTGTTTGAGTGAGCATGTGTAAACAGTTGGCTCAGTGGTTTCATCAGTTGGTCAAATACAGTGAAAAGCATCCATAGGTAAATATGTGCATGTGCCTGTCAATAAAACTAAGCAGATAATGGGGGACAAATGTCTGGTCAGTCTGGAGGAAGAGCATCCAACCAGTCAGGTGAGAAGAATGGATACAGTGTCCTTGTCCTCTGAGAATGGGAAAAGGAAAGGAGGTCAGGTCAAATTCGGTGTGTGGGGTCAGACTGAGGCCAATCAATAGGTGAACTCGTCCCACCCAACCTCTACCTCTAGTCTCCCTAAGGCAAGCAGGAGAAAATCAATGATGAACGGTCTATAACTCCTGACTAGTGTGTGGATTAGTGAAGTGCCAACTAATCAGTGACTTACTAAATGTGACACAATGGTCATTAACCTATTGATATGACACTTGGCACTGCCGTCACAACAACCCAAGTGCCTTCTCTCGCACACTCTCACACACATACCCATACATGTTCTGTACTGAATACAATTTTCTAAATTGATATATAAATTGACTGTCTGTTCTTTTGTAGTGCTTAATGTTTAATTTACACAATCTAATAGTATACACATTGCAGACTGAGAAATGTATTATGGAAATTGAGTACATTATCTAAATGCTGTCCAGCAGAAAAGAAATCATAAGAGCAAAAGAAAGCATGTGTGAGCAAGATGTAAAGCAAAAAAAGCTGAGGGTTTATTCTGTTTGGTATGAGTACAAGGTGTGTCAATGAATGATAAAAGAAGGAAGGAAGAAAAGGAGAAAATGAAATACCGAAGTGTGTGTGTGTGGGGGGGGGGGGTGTAGTGCCAATAGGGGTTGTGTGTCTAAGACATTTAGGTTTATGAAACATGTTGTAGAGTAAGAATTAAGTGATTAAGCTGGGGAAAGCAAAAGGAAGAAAAGAGAAAGAAAAGATGAAAAGTATATTTGGAGGAAAGAACGCACAAAACAGCTATGGAATGCTCATCACTCTTCTTCGTGCACCCCTTAGCCCTCTTGTTCACATGTCCATTCAGAGCCCTTATTTACTGGAAAGTCATAATAAACTACATGATAAGCTTCAGTAATGCTGCTATAGATACTTCACTTCTCAAACTATTTATCAGAACATTTTTACATTATCTTAATACAGACATGACTACATCTGGAAAGTACATTTTTGGTGATTTCTGATGGCTTTGTGTCAGATTATTAAAATGTACTATTACATTGTTGCCAGTAACTGTTTCGTACAAAGCATGAATTCAACAACGGTATGCTACTGGAATGCTTCAATTCTCATGCTCTCAAAGCATATGTAGAATTCCATTAACTGCTCATAATGTTTTGGGAATTCATAATTGTTTATTTGTTTTCACCAAATACAGTATAATTCATGAGGGCATGGTTTATTTCCGGTTGTATTTGTGTTCGTTCGTGTGTGGGTAAGGGCACTGGGAGTAGAGTTAATGCCAGTGCTCTGACAGGGTCAATAGTTAAGGTTAGGTGTGAATTTGTGAGCAAAAGAAGCACCTAAATAGGGAAGAGAGTAGAGGTAATATTATGAGAAAAAAAACAGAAAAGAACATAGACTGTGAGAGTATATGGATAATGGCTGAAAGAATTGAGAAAAGCAGCACGATATCAGGGACAGCATCTCAGTTTCTCCATATGATTCTTTCCTCCCCTGTGTGACCACAATGGTCAAGCATAGATGTATGAAGTCATTCATCTGGGATGGAGGTGACCTTTGACCCTCACACCTTTATTTCTAGTCTGCTTTCTAAATGATTTCACCAGCCAAACATGCTGCATTTATGCTGTATTGAAAAAGTTTTAAATATATAACCTGGCTAAATTAATATATCCATTGAATTCATACTGTCTTTGTAGAAACTGGCAGAGGGAACATCGTCTTCCTCACGTTACCACAAATAAATGTCTGATATTTTCTTAGGCAGGGTTATGGTTCATAATTCTTCAGTGGCCTTACACACACACACACACACACACACACACACACACACTGGTGCTCATATCAAGCTGTTTATACATCAAACAGTAAATTCATTTCAAGTCTTATGGCAACTGGTCAACTTCCTACAATTCAGTTAAACGTAATGGTAATTTAAAAGTAGGTAATGCTTCCGAAAGGGAAAGGAGGGTTGATAAAATATTTCCGTATGTCTTTTTTCCCCCACAATATGCAAAACTATACGCTTAACGATCTATCTTGCAGTGGTCTGTCATTTAAAACCTCTCTTATTTAAAACATCGGAACGAATTGATGCAATATCGTTACCAAAACACGAATTTACAACCGATTATATCACTTAATGTATAATAGGGATAATGGTTATGTTGGAACATTGATCAAAAAGGGACTGACAAGAGACCGCTGCCTTTAGCTATTTAAGTGAACCCTTGTTTTTAAATCATGGTAAGATAAAAGCTCAATGTAGTCAGGTTAATATTGGCAAAATTGATACTTGCCATTAAATGCCTGTATAACAGCAAAAGAAATGCAGTGAATTAACGATGTTAACGAGTAGTGATGTTTTAAATGTTAATCTAAAACATGAACCAAAATAAATGTATATGCTGTTTCAGTTTGATTCACCAGCGTTTATTGTTTTTAGTTTTATTGCGTTTATTGCATTAATAAACAATGTGTATTATAATATATAAATTATAAATAATAGTGCGTATTATTATTATTATTATTATTATTATTATTATTATTATTATTATGTTGAGCGAATATTTTATGGGAATGCGCTATTCGCGGCTATTTACTAAATAGTATACAAAAATGCAGAAATATTCAAATGATATGCAAATACATACAAACAAGTTTCTTACAGTTTATTTAATATTTATTCAGTGTAAGACACGATGATTTTGGTTTGTTTGTTTGTTTTTAAAATTTAGTTTTATTTGCATAATGTTCATGTATATAGATTAGACAAACTGTAGATCGAAATATCCCTGTGTTTCACATTACAGTGAAGCCGGGCTTTTGAGCAATGATTTATTTATTTTTTGTTCAAAATCGGCAGTAACATTTTGATCTTATAATCTTCAATATGTGCATATGTTTGCCTACAGGTTAATTCTGGCTGCGTTGCGCTTTATTATAAAGGGATGGATATAAACGCATTAAAAAATATCAGTAGACCATGTTTACGATGTCAACACGTCTGTGTAAATATTATTATTGTAAATGTTAATGTTAGGGTTTGAAAAATTACATGAACATTTAAAACGAATTTATTTAGTTAAAGATGCGTAGTGCACTCAAAATGAAAACGCTTAGATCGACGCATTGTGTTGAAATATTATATCCTTATTATTTTATAGACCTGTCTGTGGATATTTTTGTGGACTTTTTTTCTTTACTAGGAACTAGGTTTAAGTGTACTTTGTTTTAAAAAAAACATAAATTAATTTGAACATCAATGTAAGGGACGCTTAAATTAAACAAATCAATTCAAGACCATCAATATTTTGCTGATTGATTTGCAAAAATTCACAAGAAAATAGAAATCGAATAAATCAGAACATATAAGAACCGCGCTGCGTCAGTCACAACCGCTAAAGCCTCCCTTACCTGCACAGAGTGAATGAGGAAAGGTTATAAATTAAAAGGAACATTAAATGTATGGGGATTTAAACCAGCAAATGACTAAGCTGGGTATCCTCTATAAATTACGATTACGGTTATCAAGCTTATTAAATAACTTTTCTTACAAGACGTATAGATTGCAAGAAGTATAGAGAGGGAAATCATTTCACTTCTATAATGATCCACTAATGACTGTCGAATGTATTAATTTACACACAAATATCCAGGAGTATTAAATGAAAATCAGGCAACATAAAAGCTTCACATAGCCTGGGGCGATGCGTGTGAAACGCCACTGTGGCCACACACACACACACACACACACACACACACACACACACACACACACACACACACACACAGTTTAAATCGACCAACCCCTTAATTGATTTCTCATAATTAACTCGGTGTGTTCATTGATTTTCGCTCGGTAGCTCTGTCCGGAACACCGCAGCCGCTCGTACTGGCCTTATTATTTTCCAGTTAACAGAAGCGCCGCCAAATAAACACTGACTAGATTTAATAACACTTAACGCAATATAACTAAATAATCCGATTTTCGGCGACAACGTCGAGACTCGATTCGGAGTCAGTGTTATACTGCAAGAGACTAATCTTATGTAGCTTCCCTGTAAACCGACCATACAGGGAATGTATTCCAAATTTAAAAAAATCTCAACTCTTTATATTGATTACATAACATAGAAACATGTAATGTTCAAAGACAGAGAAAGGGAATAAATGAAACAGGATTTACTGTGAACATTAAAATTACGCAACCACTGGCAAATATGGAGCAGCAACAGCTTATGCGGAACTACAGTTGGTAAATTAAAAATGCCATTATAATATGGTTATTATCACAGAAAGAGCGAGACAGAGAAAGAGTGTGCGTGGAGGGGGGCGGATGTTGAGGCCCCTTGGCTTTAGAATCAAGCCTGTCATGAATGAAACGCTTTATGGGTTTAAAAAGGAGGCACGTGCAGGAGAGCCTCGGAGAATAAAACACACTACCCCATCTGGCCCTTTCACATAGAAACAGAGCTAGAGGGAGAGGCAGCCACAAAGGTTACAGATAAAACATATAGCGCCAGGAAAGAGTATATGAAAACGGGTTCCGATATTTTAACCTTAAAATCTCCAGTGGAGACCATCAACCCAAATGCAGGCTAAGACACCACCAAACGCGGGTGACTTCCAGACACCTTTTCACCCTACATACTCCTCTAGCTCCAGGTCTCCCTCTCTTCCTCTCTCCACTCTCGTGTTAGGCATCTTGGTTGTTTCCATGGTGACGTGGTGAGCGCTTCTAAAGTGTGTGTGTGTGTGTGTGTGTGTGTGTGTGTGTGTGTGTGTGTGTGTGTGGAAGA
>JAUZSU010032597.1:0-10369 GCA_034780255.1 Parotocinclus maculicauda | reverse complement strand
CACCTCCACATCATTGCATTCAGTTTTTATTCACAATTTGTTTAGTGTCCCAACTTTTTTGGAATCCGGTTTGTATGATGCTATGCTAACTATTCTATATTGAATGTGGTGTGTAATTTGTTCAGATTTATTATGGCAGAGTTGCTGCAGACTGAAAAGGCCTATGTTAGAGATCTTCATGAGTGTTTGGAGGTATGTATACATTTATCACCATTGTTAATGATTAATGACTGATGATTAACTTCAGAACTCTGCCGATTATATACTGCTCACAAATATTTGGGGGATATTTCATTTGAACTTATCCCGTAATTTTTGTGAGCAGCACATATAAAACATTTGGAGCAGTCTGCTAAAAAACATTTGGAAATTGTAAGCATACAATTCTCTAAAATGCCTTGATATACAGATGCATTAAAATTTTCGTTTACTGGAACTAAAGGATCAATTCCTGAAAAGCAAACCCATATTATCCCTTCTCCAGTAGGCCGGTAGGTAACAATCTCCTGGCAATTACCAAAACCAGACTCATTCATCAGACTGAAAAAAGATGGACAAGCATATTCTTCCCACCACATAACACATTTCCACTGCTTCAGAGTCCTTTGATGGTGTGTTTTACACCACTCCATCTTGCACATGACATTGTGCTTGGTGATGTAATGGTTGCATACTTTTTCTCAGCCATGAATACCCATGAATTGAAACTCCTGGCACACAGTTTATGATCACTTATATGTTTGGTGAAATCAGTCATAGAAAAACAACAGTAGAACTCAGAAATTTAGTAGTAAAGGTACGAAAATTTCCACTTGCACAATGCGAATTGAACTCAAGGGATTGGAACTAAACAGCTGTGTATTCTTTGCTAGCCACTTGTCAGTGAGGCTTATCGGTAAAAAGCGCCTTAATTTTCTATGGAGCATAAATATTGAACTCTGGAGTAATGGAAAAAGGTCTTGTGGTCTGATGAGTCCAGATTTACCCTGTTCCAGAGTGATGGGCACATCAGCGTAAGAAAAGTGGCGGCTGAAGTGATATACCCATCATGCCCCAGTGCCCACCATACAACCCTGTGGGGACAGTGCTATGATCTAGGGTTGCTGCAGTTGATCAGGTATTGGTTCAACAATATTATTTGCCCAAAGAATGAGGTCAGCTTACTACCTGAATATACTGAACGACCAGGAATTTTCTTTCCTGATGGCACGGGCATATTCCAAGATGAGAATGCCAGGATTCACCAGGCTCAAATTGTGAGTGGTTCAGGGAGCATGAGACATCAGACCTGAACCCCATTAAATATCTTGGGGACGTGCTGGAGAAGACTTTGCGCAGTGGTCCAAATCTCTCATTATCAATAAAAGATCTTTAAAAAATATTTTTATTTCTGTAGTTTACTTTTCCTGTCTTAAAGTAGTGAGCATCTCAAGAAAAGCACAATCCCAAGAAGAAATCTTTATATGTGATATGTATGCCCTGCCTTCATAATATTCTATAGTTCCCTGTGTTTTGTGCTACTACTAGAAATATGTTTTTATGTGTGCATTTAGACGTACCTGTGGGAGATGACTAGTGGTGTGGAGGAGATCCCACCAGGTATTGCCAACAAGGAGCGTGTCATCTTTGGAAACATACAGGAGATTTATGACTTCCATAATAAGTAAGGAACTATGCTGTTAAAAATACCATTACCCACTACTTTGCCTTGAACTGTCGGTGTCAATAGGGGGTGCTATTGTAGCCGTTTTTAATTACACACCAGGGCCTTTCACTCCTTCAAACCTTGATTTTAAATTAGGACTGAACATGCAAATATCATGATTATTGTATTCCTTGTGTGGCATGCAAATTAATTTCCACTGTAATTGAGTATTTATACAATATTGACTTCTTTTTATATAGTATCTTCTTGAAAGAGTTAATTAATTATGAGCAGTTGCCAGAGGACGTGGGCCATTGTTTCGTGACGTGGGTGAGTGCAATATTCAGCCTTATATAACAGTAGGTCTAATTAATATACAACCAGTTGTCATAATTTAGTTTATGATACATGAGCCCTAACAAGGTGAGGCCTGATCTGTGTATTTCACATGTCTACATTACATTGCATTTTTGACAATATATACAGTTTGTGTAATACCAGATTTTGAATACCCTCTATAAAGTAATACATTTTTACAGGCGGACAAGTTCCAAATCTACGTGACCTACTGTAAAAACAAACCTGACTCGAGCCAGCTCATCCTTGAACACGCTGGAAGCTTTTTTGATGTAAGATTATCACTTTTTTTATGTGTATTTATTTTTACAGTTATAGTATCAGACAAAGCTTTTGTATAGAATGTGCAGTTCAAGCTGCAGTTTTTAGTCACTCTTTCGTCATTTTTCTTGTCATTGATTACCACAGCATTCACCCTCTTTATATTCCTAATTTAGTTTGATCAAAACACTAATCAATCACAGACTTGTTTTTGTTTTATTAGGAACAAAATAAGAAGATGTAACCTATAAGTGATGTTTTTAATGCTAAGCACTGAATATGCTGTGTGCAGGAAATTCAACAGAGACATGGTCTGGCAAATTCCATCTCCTCCTACCTTATCAAGCCTGTGCAAAGAATCACCAAGTACCAGTTACTCCTTAAGGTGTCATGTGATGTTCTTTATTTGTGTGTTTGTGTGTGTGTGTGTGTGTGTGTGTGTGTGTGTGTGTGTGTGTGTGTGTAAGAGAAAGAAAGACTTATCAAAGCTGTGATCAGAGAGGATCCTTTGAGTAGGTTACTTATTATCCCATTTATTTATGGAAAAGCTTCAGCTCGTGTTATTTACTGCTTCTTGCCGTTGCTCTACTTTCATATTGTTTACATGGCTGCCTGTAGATAATACAGATCACTAATAATCTCCATGAGACTGTTTCTCTCCTCTGTACTGAAGACATTTCACTATACTATACTGCTCATAAAAAATAGGGGATATTTCATATTGTGAAAATTTTTTGTGAGCAGTAAAGATAAAACAAAATTCACATGGAATGCATAGGAAGTGCATTTATTCTCTTTGGAACACCATCAAGATACAAAGATGGCTGGATGGGCAATAACTTTCTGAGCTGTTTTTATTGTTTGTGCCCAGCAGTGACTGTTTTGTGAAAAAATAAATATCTTCTTTAAAAGCACAGTCCCATATTATAATCCACTTTTTCTTGAATTTTCCTATTGTTTAAGTGTTATTTTCTATTAATGAAATGTTTATTTATATTTCATAAAGGAACATTATCGTTATCATTGACAAATGCAACTGAAAATAACATATCAGTGTTCAGTCATGCACTATATGCCTTTGCAGCTTTCTGAAGTAAATCTGTCAGTTACATGTCTAAGATGCCATATGTTAATGTGTGTTATTGCCTAGTGGGTCGGAGTGTAGTTTGCCTCACAAACACCAAAAAACACACATTACAAAAGTATAATTTTGTGTTTGCTTCTGAATACGAATACTGAATAGCTTTTGCTGAGTTCATATGTATTACATTTAGAAGTGAACATACAGTTGTGCTACTGGCTGAAATAAGCCAACTTATGGCATTCCTGATTTCCTACCGTGACTGATAAATTTGTGGAAAAAAATGCTTAGAGTAGTTACCATGTAAATATCTAGTTTCAAAATCCATTAGACGTATATGTAACTGTCTTTATATTGTGACCACCCAGGAGCTCCTGAGCTGTTGTGAAGAGGGTAAAGGTGAGATTAAGGATGGCCTGGAGGTGATGCTGGCTGTGCCAAAGAGAGCCAATGATGCCATGCACCTGAGCATGCTAGAGGGTATATACTTTTTTCACCACATCCACAAAATTAGTAGCCCAGAGAGCACACAAAGAACAATATCAAAAAAAGACAATTTTACAGATCTAAGCACTCAGATATTATATTTGGATAATATCCGGATACTATTACGATATTTGTATATAAGTAGCTTAATATCTCTTGGTGCTTGTTGTTTTGTTTTCTATTTTGATGTTTCCAGTACAAAACCAAATAATTATTTAGAACAAACCAGTGCTACCAAACCAAACCTGTCCTCTGTCTGACCTCTGTTATTTGCATTAAAGGCTTTGATGAGAACCTGGATGTGCAAGGAGAGCTGATTCTGCAGGACACCTTCCAGGTGTGGGACCCAAAATCTCTAATTCGTAAGGGTAGAGACCGACACCTCTTCCTTTTTGAGATCTCGCTCATCTTCAGCAAAGAAATCAAAGACTCAGCTGGACGCACCAAATACGTCTATAAAAGCAAACTACTGGTACGCTGAGATTTTCTTTCCTATAAAAGTGCAATGATTTGAGAATAGCGATGCTGGTACCTTTGAAAAATGTAATGTGGTGAATAATGATTTAGAGACTATTTTAGGCATAGCCCACAACTATAAAAATGCATTTTAGCATTAAAATGTTGCAATATTATCTGTAATTATTAAGTGTTATTTGTAATATTCTAAAATTACATTATGCACTAAAGACAGGTCAGAAACAATGCTAACCGGCTCAGTAATAGATCACAGTTAACCAAGGCAAATGTGTTCAAGTGATTTAATTTATTAAAAATATTCACCTGTTGGTGACATAACATAACTTCTCACAAAGACTGCAGGATATTTACACATGAGCAGTAAAACTCAGATGCCACCTCCATGCCAATAGATTATTTGGAAGGCTTGCTAGGAGAAACCTTTTCCTGTCATCTTACTACAAAGGAAAGCAAATTTGGGGTACCACAAAAGGATCCTCAATACAATACAAGGCATCTTGGACATTTTAAAGGACACAAAATCCTTTACGGAATGCAAAATCGAGCTTCTGCCGTAGCCTCCTCAGACCCCTGATCTAAATAGAAAACCTACCGGATGAGCTAAAGAGGAGATGGGACAAAAGAGGACCTAGGACTCTGTATTATGGATAGAGTCTGAAAAGAGAAATGGTCTCAAGTTCCCAACTCTGTTTTCTGAAACATAATAAGATGTTATACAAGAAAACAAAGTGTTGTTTTATTGGCAACGGAAGCAGTACAAAGTATTAGTTTTATTAAACCACATGTGCCATTAACTGTTCCAAGTGGTTTTGTTTTAAAAAAATGTTTGTTGTATTTTTATACAAAATTTACTTTGGCACTCTGGGGCCAACAAGAGTGTATTTTTAATGCTTCTTATTTATCCAGTGTGAGATTAAGCTAATTCACTAAAAGGTAAATTTATTCTAACCTGTTTAAGTCGTCTTTACCAGTGGTGTCACTAATTATGCAGAGAACTGTATGCACCAGCTTGTTTACAAAGCAGATGGAGAAGCTTCAGTCTCACCTGTAAACTCACCTCTGTTGAGCTTGAATTAATATTCAAGAGCACATTGCCAGCTGCGCCTACAGCATGAGAAACCGTTGGCAGCAGCATTCACAGTATACTTTATTGAGACAGTGTTTTGCTTAACTTTGGATGTGAATTTTCATATCCAGCTCACAGGCAGCTACCAACACTACAGATGAGGTGTACTACTGAAGTGACATGCAACAATTCTTTGTTTCCAGACATCTGAGCTGGGGGTGACGGAGCACATAGAGGGTGACCCCTGCAAATTTGCACTGTGGGCAGGACGGACACCATCATCTGACAACAAGACTGTCCTTAAGGTTATTTTAGCTCAGGAAAACTTATTCCAGATATATTAACTAACTGAGAAATATTTTAATATAGTATTAATAGTATATTTCATTATAAATATCCCCTAATTTTTGTAAGCAGTATATGTTGCTTGGAATAATCGTATATAGTTTGGCACTGAAGTTGTGAGGTTTTGTTCTGTCCTGATCAATATTCTGACCTTTCCAACCTATTCAGCATGTTAGTATTTAAATTAATTTAGGTAGATATTGTTTCACTTAGTGAATCGGCTGGTCTCAAATGATTGCCTTTATTTCAGTGGTCAGAGTTTAAATCAGTGAATCATTTTCTCCCAATCAAGTTTCTATCCTCATTATTTTATATATTAGATATTCTGGTTAGATATTTTTTGATAAAGAAGTAAAAGGTAAAAGTATAAGGATTTTAGGTGAAGGAGTTATTCAAAATGCAGAGAACTGTGCCAATGGAAATTAATGAGGTGTTTTTTGAAGATGTGATGTGGTCACTCTGTAAATTGACATGACCGGCATGACATCATATTCAAGTTCATACCCTATCTCTGTTTTCATGCTTAAAGCTTGAAAATTGACCTTTATACGGCTGTGTGCAATTTGCTGTAATGTAAAGTCTATGGGAAAAAATTGCCAAAAAAACGAGCAGAGCGGGCGAACAAAACCAACTTTTTCTTAGCTTTGAGCAAGCACACTTCTCCCGAACATACTGGATGTTTTGGCATTTGTTATGTGCCGATATCTCAAATAATACTGAAGGAGAAACAGAATATTATGTGAAATAATAATAATATAATTTAATATAATACTAATAATAATAAATAATAATAATAAAATTAAAAAATTGAAGAACCATATATAATATTCCATAGGCACCCAGCATTGAGGTTAAGCAGGAGTGGATAAAGAACATAAGGGAGGTGATTCAGGAAAGGATTATTCACCTTAAAGGAGCATTAAAGGAGCCCATACCAATACCCAAAACCCCTGCCAAGCCACGCAACAACAGCAAGAGGTTAGAAACAGCTCATCTCAATTGTGTGTAAACACTACAAGCATGCTTGCAGGTTTACACAATATGTACCTTACACCTAGTCAGTAATTTTTGTCTTTTATGTACACTGTGTATGTTGACTATGCAGAGACATTGGAGAAGATGCTGACAGTCAAGGTGATGGCAGCAGTCAGCCAGACACAATCTCCATTGCATCCAGAACCTCTCAAAACACAGAAGACAGCGACAAGGTAGGATCTCCATATCCTTCTGTTTTTCCCTCTGGTCTTCTAAGGTTATTTCTCTGCAACATGCCCTGCAAATACGAATATCATAAATCTGTAGGTTATTTTATTGCTATGACTACATTCACATTTGGGCAGTTTATTTAAGTGCTCATAAAAATAGCATACATGATCACAAATTAGTTCCAGAATTCAGCATATGTTAAACAGATATTATCTTGTTTATTTATGATGTGTTAAATCATAACTAGCACATAAAATAGTAGCCACACTATTGCTGGTATACTAGTTTAACATATTTATAAAGATGATAAAGTTGTGTGGAATTAAGATAAAGGTGGGGTGTCTGGGCAAACGTACAGTTTGGGCAAAATTAGATACTAGAGAAAATGCTTGCTTGGATCTTAGTGGAGGAGGGTTCATACTACCATAACATGGATCATTTGGTTTTCTACAAATTTAGTGGACTCAGTGCCAGCCCAAGTTAATCTTGTCATTGCAGAAAATTGAGGAACATACCAAATACTAATAAGTTCTGATATCTGATATCAATTCTGGGTAGTACACCAGTTCATTATCGGGCCAGACTGTTGACAATTTTGCAGTACTGTGAGATGATCCCCTGCTCGGTCTTCCCTTTCTGACATAACCAATTGTGCATGTATGTTGCTGGAACACATGGCTGTGATTTAAACCTGGGTCACCATGGTGGCAGACTTGCGTGTAGGAGTGCTGTGCCACTGAAGTATCACTTATCCTGTTAAAAGATAATTAATTTTAAAAGTATGCACAGCTACAACAAGCCATTATAAGCTGATTTCTGTAAACTAACTGGTGTCTGATTATTCTGTTGTTTTCCATGTGCTTGCCAAAATGAACTGTTGTCCAGTCTCATCCAGAGGAGAACTGGTTCCTCATTTGCAGTTCCCCATTTCCAGCCTGGCTCTGATCAAGGTTTCAGCCATATGAAACTTTTGGAGAATTTCCTCTTCAGTGTTGCCAGTACTTTTCTCTGTTGGGGTATTTTCTTAATGCTGCTAGTGCAAGAATGTTTTTTTGTTTGAAGTGCTTTTTATCGGAAATTGAGTTTGAGAATTGAGAAACTGATTAATGCTTGTCTGATTTTCACGATAATCCAGTTACTTTTTCAAATATACTGCTGACCCCACCCCAAGAAGTGTCATGTGACTTTTGATTGATAGATGGATCTGTAACAGGGTTTCCCAAGCTTTTCTTATGTATGTAGCAGGGGCATCATGGCTGAGTAGGCACTTTAATACAGCTTTGTGTTGAGAGTGTTACGAGAAAGTCATGAGAAATTATGAAAAGTGTGCTCAGGTTGTGTGCTGGCCTTTGTTGTCCTGCCAGGAGCTATGAAGGCCCGTATGAAATCAAAGTAAGATGCATTTACACTGCTTTCTGATGCAAGACATTATTTGGATGGCTTTTAATTTAGTGGTTTTTGCATGAGGAGGATGTGCTTATCGTTTGTCACAGTGACATGATAGTGATATGACCACATCCCTGTGACTTGCACTTGCCCTGGAACTGGAACACAATGCGAAGTGGAGGAGTGTGTTTGCATGTTCTCATGCTGCAGATTTGCTACTGCTCTGCTTTGTTGTAGAAATGTCAGACCATCATATCTGCTGGAGGTAAATAATCCCACACAGGCATTTCTTGCAGACTTGACAAACACTTAGTATGTGGGAGTATTGTTTTCTCCTGATGTGCCCTCCAGACGAGCTCGTAGGCTGATTTGTTCATTTGTCATTTTGTTCTTTCTGATTCTAGAATTAATTTTAAACAGCTAGGTGTTAATACGTCTCATTTAGTGGCATGAGTCAGATCCTTTAAGCTCTGTCATTGGTATACATTCCATGATAATGCAGTGATAAATACATGTTCCTTGTTAGTAACATTGTAGGCATTAGGGTAACTGCAGCCCTTCTTTGGAAAGATATAGTGTACAAACAATGTTAACATAATAATCCTGCGCTCACATGCAAAGCACAGCATAAAACAAAGTACAAAAAGCAAACTTAGTCAGGCAGCCTTTTTGTTTGTCTTTTACTAGCCCTGCCTTGTCTGCTGTTCTGTGGCGGGTGTGCACAATGTTTTGGATAATAAAGAACTATTTTGTCAGAGCTCTTTAGAATTTCCAGGCCACTCAGATGCCCAACCTACACCAGTCTCCCTACATATGCTTCTGTATTTGTCATTCCTCCTCTTGCAGATTTCTTTTACATGCATATTTGAACTGTGGTAAAGGGTTTAATCTTTGTCTTCTTGTACTTTTATGGTGGTTGGCAAAACAATGATGGGTGCAGTGCTGCCGTCAGCTTGACTTTGGGGTCGACCATTGTCATTAGAATGTGAACAGGAGATATTTATGCAGGCATTCTTAGCACAACGTCCACCTGGTATAGCATCTGTTTCCATGTACAGTAATTCCATGTTCCGATAAGTCTATTATCGTGCTAAACCCATATAGTAATTAATTAAACACCTACAAAATCAGCATGAGCAGACTGAATGCTGAGCAATGTTTGGAAGGGGTTGCACCTTAGAAATGCAGAGATGAGAATGATAAACAGGTGTAAACAAATCTTTGCAACACAACACTCTAGACTTAAACTTATTTTTCACAACCTCTTGTAGTTTTGCAAGATTCCCTGTTCTCTTCTGAAAATCCTGCTTGCATATTAAATAGAACAGGAATATAGCGCTGTCACATTAAAACACGTCCCATAAATGTTATTTCATGAAGGTGTGTTTGTGAGTGAGAGTGTAAGAAAGCGAGAGAGAAGAGGGTACATAGGGGCTGAGCATCAGTGCATCGCATGCACCTTCAAAGTAAAATGATTTGGCCCAACTTAATTAGTTATGTGGTAAATGTTGTTATTAAATAAATCTATGAATGGGAAACACTGCGGTTCCTTGTCTATGAATGTGAACCAGTGTAATTATAGCTTAATTAGAATATGAAGGTAGTGGGGAGACAAAAGCCCCAAACACAAGCAAATGTACAGTTTGTTACAAAATTTGCAGTGGAAAGTTAGACACATAAACATGAGTAACTTGCACAGAAAGGTCTCTAAGCATATCAACCAGTATAGAGCAGTCTCTTTTCCAAGCGAACATACGACCAGTATAGTACGTACTTACCCACCAACACGATACAAGGTTGCCAGATCCCGCAAGTGAAACAAACCCAAAATAAGCAAATTCGCTAAAAAAAAAGCAAGGACGTTAACTCTTGAGTCGTTAATTAAGAAAAAAAGGAAAAAAGCTATTATGAATATTTGGGTTTTAATTTTAGAGTGTGTGAGTGTGTGAGTGTGTGAGTGTGTGAGTGTGTGAGTGTGTGAGTGTGTGAGTGTGTGAGTGGGTGAGTGGGTGAGTGGGTGAGTGGGTGAGTGTGGGGGTGCGTGGGTGTGTGTGTGGGT
>JAUZSU010032586.1:0-10369 GCA_034780255.1 Parotocinclus maculicauda | reverse complement strand
TACCTAATTTTGCTATAATTTAATATACTTTTAAGTATTTATTTAATTAACATCTAGGCCACCCATGGAGGATGGGTTCCCTGTTGAGCCTTGGTCCTCCCAAGGTTTTTTACTACTACATTCAGGGAGTTTTTCCTTTACACTGTCGCCCTAGGCTTGCTCAATTTGGGATTGGCCTTTTTAAGATAATATAATATTGTAAAGCTGCTTTGAGACAATTATCCATTGTAAAAAGCCGTATATAAATACATTTTGATTGATTGGTAAACCTTTAGTCATGAGAATGATTGTCCTGATTAATACCAATGTCAAATCATTTTCGTATTGTTTTCCTGTATCAGAGATGACCGAAGACCCCCATATCATGAATTCACAGCGGAGAGAGCTTACTATGAGAACGTTCGAACACCAGGGATCTATGCCGATGACCCCCGGCGGGAATATACTGCTCGCAGTCGTGAACGTTACCCAGAATTAGACCATTACCAAGCAGACCACTATGACCCACGCTATCATGAAGACCCTCGTGAATACAGAGACTACAGAGACCCCTTTGAACAGGATATCCGTAAGTACAGCTACATTCAAAGGGAACGCGAGCGAGAACGTGAGCGCTTCGAGGCCGACCGTGGAAGGTGGAGTCCGTCCCATCCGCGTCGCCCCATAACCCCGTCTGCTTCACCTTCGCCTTCTGACCGTGTCTCAAGAGAAGAGCGGCGTGTCTACAGGCACTCATCTGAAAGGAGTGGAAGCTGTAGCTCCTTGTCTCCCACGCCTCAGTTTGAAAAGCCAGAAAAATCTCCAGTGGATTTCAAGGTGGAGACGCTGGACAGGGATGTCGAGCCATCCGAGGCAGACCAAGCAAGTGGAGGAGAAAAGAGCAAGCGTGGCAGGCGAAAGGAAAAAGCAGACAGAGAAAAGGTTGAGAAAACCAAGTCAAGAAGAGGTAAGGTCCAGTCTCCAAGCGGCCCTTACCCTGAAGCAGACAGGGAAGCGAGTCTTGATTCAAACTCTGGAAAGATAAAAGCTTCAGATGTGGACGGCTCAGACAGGCAGAGACACAAAGGTGAAGGAGAACCTTCTCCTTCTGATCTCATTTCTCGTCTGGAGCCACAAAAAGAGAGACTTGATCATGTTAAGACTGAGTCACTGGACAGAGATAAGGCAAGGTCAAAGAAGCACCTAAAATCTGACCTAGGAAGTGAAGGAAAAGATCCTCTTTTGGATTCGGACAGGCTCGCTGCACGAAAAAGGCGTTTTGGCGATCCTAACAGCAAAGCCATCAAACCGAAAAGAGGTCGTCCTGAGGAGGAAAGTGCCGGAGCTCCCCTGCCTTCAGACACTGGCCCAAATTCATTTGTTGCTAAAGATCCAGAGAAGGATGTGAAACCTTTAGAAAAGGAGATACAGAAGAAGGAGCATTCAAAGTTGAGATCTGAGAGGGTGCCCGTTCATTTTAGCCAAAGGGAAGAATTGGACCTTAGCATGAGACCTGAGTCTCAGAACTTATCTTTACGACCAGGTGAACATTCTGATGAAGCTTTAGACTTAAAATCCCAACCAGGCCCTAGTCTATCTAGAAGGTTCTCAAATGATGGAACCCCAGAGAAGGACAGCAAAGGAAGGGAAGAATATGTGGACATAGATCTTTCTCAGAGTTATCGCAAGCAGATGGAACAAAACCGAAGACTTCGGCAGCAGCTCCAGGAACCAGATAAACCAGGAAAACAAGAATCTCTTCAGTGTGTTGATGTGGAAGATTTTGAACATCGTAGTTTGGTCCATGAGGTAGGCAAACCACCACAGGACGTCACTGATAATTCTCCACCAAGCAAAAGCAGAAAAGATCTTTTGGACGTGGATGTCAATGCCAAGCGAGAGCGAGTATACCGAATTTTCCGACCAAAGAGTGAAGAGACTGAATGGAATGCAAATTCTCCTAGGTTCCCTTCCTCACAGCACGGAGAGGAAGAATTTGCAGACGTCCCCCAATTAATTAATGTCAAGGAAGTGAAACAACAGCAACACCCCAAACCTGTGGATAATGCTCACACGGACATGGAACTTGCTGTTAAACGGGTGCATTCCTCGCAGATATCCAAGCTAAGCACGCCACTGCTGGATGAGCAAAGACGCTGGGAGAGTCGCTTAAAGCAGGATCTGTTACCTGACTTTTCCAGGAGTTCCGAAAAAAGACGCCTCAATCGGAAGTTTTTGGAATATGGACTTTGGCCTGACTTAGAGCCTGGTGAGGTGCGGTCAGATTCTGAAGAAGACCGAGAACCCAAACCAAATTCCCCCATGCCATCGACCTCCATGTCTTTTCCCGAACGCCATCGTGGAGACAGGCTTCCAGAATCCAAGCTAACTGGCTCTCTAGAAAGGAACAGGTTTTGCTCCTTTGCCCTTGACCAAACAATCACACCAGATACAAAGGCGTTGCTGGAGCGAGCAAAGTCCTTATCCTCTTCAAGGGAAGACAATTGGTCTTTCCTGGACAGCGACTCTCATTTTGCCAATTTTAGAAGCAGAAAAGATACAGAAAAGGTTGAATCAGCGCCACGGCCGACCCCCTCTTGGTACATGAAGAAGAAAAAAATACGAAGTGAGTCTGAGGATAAATTAGATGACAGAAAGGAGGATCCTAAGCCAGAGGAACAAGAGCGACGAGAGCTGTTTGCCTCTCGCTTTCTTCACAGTTCTATCTTTGAACAAGACTCAAGGCGTCTTCAGCATCTTGAAAGGAAACATGAAGACCATGAACATGGCATTGGCTTTCTAGCTGCCCAGCAAGGCCAAATAGAGGGTCAGCCTGATCCTGAACCAGTGGTCCTCTTCCATGATCGCTTTTTAGAGTTAACCAGGCTGCAGCAGCAGAAGGGAAAAGACCAGTCTCAGCAAGAATCTAAAAAGGAGGTAGTTGCTGATGGTAAAGCTAGTGATAAAACACAGGAGGATGAGGAAGCAAACCAGCAACTCAGTACTGTTGAACCCAGTGTACAGCAAACTGAGATTAAACCAGTTAGCCCAGTACAGGCACCTCAGCCAGTCCCTGTGCAAAACATTCCGGTGATGAATCAGCATTTAAGCTCTGTCCAGGAAACGCCAAAATCACCACCTCTTGTTGCAACGATTAAACAGATGTCGCCGCAACCAGAAACGGGAAATGTTCAAGCTTCTTCTCCCAAGGAAATAAGTCTTCCAGTGAAAGACGAAAAGCAGTCTGAACCTGTCACCTGTCAGGTAAATTCATTGCCTCAAGAACCACCTGAGTCAATTTGCTTAGAACTCCAGGAGCCAACGACTTTAACGAATGAGATTAAAGTAAGTTCTGCAAAAGACATGGAAGTGATACATGACACTGAAATGCAGCCATTTTCCAATAATGATCAGCAGACTGCCACCTCCAAAGTTACCAATGAACCAGAACATGAGCCACCAGCTGAGCTTCAAGAGTTAGAGAATTCTCCCTCAGATATGCTCATAGATGAATCTAGCAGTTTAGAGAAACCTGAGCCTGTAGCTCCAGAAACGGATCCTCCCGTCAAAGACGTTGACCCAAAGTGTCCTGATAGTTATGTTGCAGAAGAACCAATTTCTCCTGCTCCAAGGTCAAGAAACAAGAAGGCCAAAGCCTCACCTCCAGCACCAGCAACACCTTTAACTTCAAACACACCTGATAAACAAAGTACACGCAAAAGTGAGCGCATTGACAGAGAAAAGCTTAAACGTTCTTCTTCCCCAAGAGGAGAAGCTTCTAAAGTCGTTTCCGATACCAAGTCGACTGGAAAATCTCCCATCCACAGCCCTGAGATGGAACAAGGTGTAGAACATAACGCCCCTCTTGTAAGAGCAAGACGTAGAAATGTGCGGTCCGTTTATCTGAAAGTGAATCCAGGTGAGGACGAATCTGCTCCACAAACCGGCAAGGAAGTGGAGTCGCCACGCGCTGCACGCAAACGGGGTGTAGACAAAGACTCTGGACCACAGCAGCAGCCTGAACCAGAAAGCGTCCCTGCACCAACAACCTCAAGACGGGGGCGGCCACCTAAGAATAGACGCCAAGGTGAGGATCTTTCAGCTGTAAAGGCAGCAGATCGCTCAAAGTTACCCGAGACTAAGGAGTGTGATGAAATTGGAAACAGTGAAACGGTCAGTAAGGCAGGAAAAGGCAAACATTCTCCTAATTCCCACAAAGCAACGAACCAAGCTAATATGTCTGGATTTGGGAAAAAAGGAGACCGAGTTGAAAAAACATCTGATGCTGCCATTCCTGAGATGGACCTAGCTTCTCAGGACAGCAACACCCAGCATGATGGTGGACCTTCAGTGGACAATAAGTTGAAGGATGAAAATAAGCCACAAACTATTTCAGAAGCAAAACAAGACAAAGACAAAATGATGCCAATAGAAAAGTTGACTGGAAGCCAGGAGAAGAATGATTCTGTTCAAGAACTGTCATTGTTGGATAAAAGTGGAAGAACAAAGCCAAAATCTCTTGTGCTTAAAAATCTTCGGATCAGGCTTGATGTGACGGAAGTAAAGGCAGTGCTTCAAACAGATGAGGATGTGTCTGGGCATGACGACTCCCCTACTAAGATTGTTCCAGGTGCATCACCCAAAGAGCAAACACAACAGCCTAGATTTGAGAAGGATATAATGGAGGGGGTTGGCAGCGTTAAAGGAGAGTCTGTGACGCCTCCTCCGAAGGTCAAGAATCCTCATGAGGCATTGTTGTCCCACCAGAAGGAGCTGGAACAAGCTGTGGAGAACATTGCTAAGCTTACAGAGGAGTCCACACCGCTTCAGTTCAAAAACCCGACTGAGACACAAACTGCTCAAATTGTAGCGGAGCCCGAGTGTGAGCCAGAGGAAGACAAACCTGCTAACCCAGCTAGCGAAACTGAACTTGCAGCTGCCATTGATTCCATCACATATGAAGACATGCCGTGTCCTGCAATAGACCCGGATACAGTCATCCAAAATCTAATCCCAGACGATAAAGTTGCGGACAACAGCGTGAACTCTACCCCTCTTCAGGAGGATACCGCCAATGTTGGAACGCTAAGGAAAGGAGCTAAAGGCAGACCAAAAGCCCAGAAGAGAACCAAAGTCCAAAAGGCTGCTGGAAACAAAAAAGATACAGGCAAAGACGTGATCTTGGACGCTGAGAGTTTCTCTGTCAAGACTCCAGAATCCATACCTGCAGAGATACCAGCAGTTATAGAAACGTCGCCTCCAGCTGCTGCCGTAATCACTCCCCCATCTAAGCAGGATACGAGTTTAACGGCTAATGTTGCTGAAGTTCCAAAAATGACAGAGGTTCCTTCTAAGGAACAACCAGATCTGCCAAAACCATCTGGTCCAGCAGTAAACAAAAGCCCAACATCAGTCAAGCCCCAGTCGAATCCTTATGAGTGCACATCTCCCTCTCTTTCACCCACAAGTATTTGCCTCAAACCTTCACATCCGAGTAGACTTCCCATTTCCCCCACAGACCGACTGACCCAGTCTAAAGAGACTCCTGTACTTTCCCCCTTAGTGACATCTGTAGCCTCATTAGATAATCCAGCACCACTTTCTGATTCATTTGGCCATGAGGGCAACAGCAGCGACTTGCGCAAAATTCTTGCAAAGCCGAGGGGTATACCCATCCCAGATGTTGGTGCTACCCCTGGTAAAATCCATGGTAGGGAGAGTGACTCTAAGAGTGTGGCACATGAAAACAGGCCGTCTTCTATTTCGACCCAGGCCGTAGTTCGACAACCTGCCTCCTTGCCATCTCCAGAAGCAAAACAGTCTGTAATTTCTGTCATTGCCTCCACCTCTGTCATCAGTCGCGTGTGCAACCCTTCTGAGTCGGAGGACAAACACAGTATTCCAATGAGTAATCCCTTTATGGACAAGCAGCCACCTAAACAGATGTACCAGCCAAGCCTGGAGGAAAGTAGCACTTATCATGGCCCACCCGTCGGAGAGGAAGGCGGAAATGCTGGTCGCTATATAGTGGAGAGCACATCCCTGAGTACAGGCGCTCCTGCAGGCCTCAGGGTGAACACGTCTGAGGGAGTGGTTGTGCTGAGTCACTCGGGACAAAAAATTGAGGGACGACAACGGATAAGTGCCAAAATCAGTCAGATCCCACCTCCTAGTGCTGTAGACGTCGAATCCCAGCAGTTGGTGACCATGCCTCAGATCAAACAGGAACTTTACAGTGCATCCCAACGAGATGCACCCAAGGGTTCAATTGCTCAAGCAGACCATGGCCATCTGCTGAAGTCACAAACAAATATGTCCTCTAAACATGAATCTGGACCAGACAAATTGGATCCATACACTCAAAGTGGGGTTGTGAAAAGGCTACCGCAGGCCCCTGGTCCTTCACAAGTCATGGGTTATCATCACTCGGAATACACAATGCTCGTGAAGCTTCCCAAGAAAGCAGAAGGAAACGAATCTGCCTGGGTGTCTACTATAAGTCCTGCCATAAGCCCTCACCTTCCCTCTGCAGCTGGTAATCATGTTAGTTACATCCCAGGCACGCCTTCAGACAGAGCCGCTTCACATATTCAGCCCAAACAGGAACCAAGATCCCCACGGAAATCGGGGCACCCCCATTCTCCCTTTGCTAAAGTGTCTTCTCCTATGGGCTCTTCATCTCCCAAAGGTGTTTCTATGGTCTTGTCAGCCGGCTTACCTGCCATGTCTCAGTACGTCCCCAGTGTGCATCACTCTGAACAGTCAGTCATCATGCCTCCTCACAGCGCGCATGCCAACCTTGGAAGAATCTCTCCTCACCGGGTGGGTCAGGCCATTTCCATGGGCCACCTATCTCAGGGAGATGTGAGAGTTAACACACCTCCACTAGGGATGAATTATAGCATTCACTCCGAAGGCCTTGCATCATCATGGCCGCCTGGTCAACAGCGGCCCACGTCTCCTCAGGCTGTGGTCAACAGGGAGATAGTCCTCAAAGTGAACCCAGCCAATGCCAGAAGCCACGATGGATGTGAGGATGAAGCAAGACGTTTCCATCCAGGGCTTGGAAGGGCATCAGCGTCTCAGCTAAAACCAGAGTCCATACCGGCAGAATACCGTGGGCCGATTCACAGCGGAATGCAACTGGACCGATTCAATTTGCCACCAAGGGACGTGCTTATGCTCATGCATCACCAGCAGGGGGAGCGCCCAGCGACGGAGTTGCACCCGGGACATATTGCAGAGGCGGTCCCGCCCACCTCGACCCCGGCCAGCATTGCAGCATCTCTCTCACCACGGGCGCATCTCTTACAAAAAGGCATGTCTGAGAAAGATGCACTGAAGCAGGCAGAAATGAAGATGGCCACGTCACCCCCCGGAAAGGATGGAATGATGGGAATTCGTGGCACTGCTCCTGCCATTGCGTCTCCTCAGAGAGTACAACTGATGCCCCCTAGCACCGTGACACAGTATTCAGCCATGTACACCAACCTGCGCACTGTCCAATACCCTGAAAGTTCACCTTTGGCCGTCAGCCAACCACCTCGCAACGTTACACCCTCACAGGTGTGTCCACGTTTTGTACTTACGTGTTTTATTAACGCTAATTCGATTTGAATTTGGCTAACATGTTTTGGTCTTACTAAGGGTGCTCAGGACTCGGACCACATCCAGGCTCAAACAGAAAGTAACATGGAGCATGTGGGACATCAGCAAGTCAGCATGGTCCAGCTTCTGACGGTACGTCATGAGAATTGATGATGAGAACTGCTGGCTCTTAATCCATGTTTTGTACTTTAATGCTGTTATTAATGATTGGTTGTTGGTTTGTGTCCGTTTTGTTTAACAGAAGTACCCAATTGTGTGGCAAGGATTGCTGGCCCTGAAGAATGACACAGCAGCGGTCCAGTTACATTTTGTTTGTGGAAACAAGTCTCTAGGTCTGCGATCCCTTCCTGTGCCAGAGACCGGCGCTCTCCTCCGGATTGTCCAGAGAATGAGATTGGAGACACAACAGCTGGAGGGAGTTGCTCGCAGGATGACCGTAAGACTCCAAATGATTTATATTCCTAATATTTTGTGTGTAGTAAAAGAAAATCTTGCCTGTCTCTTTTTTAGTCTGAATGTATAACAGGAACATGGTCTGTTAAGTGTTAACTCTGCATCTCTTAATCTATAGGGTGAGAGTGAATTCTGCCTCCTGCTGGCCATGCCGTGTGGTCGCGATCAGGAAGACGTTGTGAACCAGACGCAAGTTCTCAGATCGGCCTTCATTAACTATTTGAAGGCCAAGCTGGCTGCAGGCATCATCAACGTTCCTAATCCTGGCTCCAATCAGGTGTGTGAGATAACGCTGGAATGTCTGATTCTTTACCGTGCTTCCTAACACATGGGCATAATTACTGCTATTGAAAGGAACGAGAGTCTGACCTTCTCCTCCCTTCCCGATCCCCGTCCTTTTTTTTTTTCTTTCTCTCCCTCCCTCTGCCCTCCTCTAGCCGGCCTACGTTCTGCAAATCTTCCCTCCATGCGAGTTTTCAGAGAGTCACCTTTCTCGACTTGCTCCTGACCTTCTCAACCAGATCTCCAGCATCTCCCCTCACCTCATGATCGTCATCACCTCGGTGTGATCATTCTTTAAACACGCCTCGTTGGATTTTACAGACTCGAGGAAGTGCCAGAGATTTCGGTTTGGAGTTCTTGTACATATCAAGACGTTTTCTCTACTCCCTCTTTGATCTGGGGTTGCCAGACAGCTCAAGGATTTGTCCGTCAGCAGCACCAGATTACAAACAAGCTAATTTGACCATTTCTCTGCTGTATTTGTATTTATTGGTGACTTTTTTTGTTTATTTTTATTCATGGAAATTCTTGGGGAATCAGGATTTTTTTGAAGAACGAGTAAAAATGATGAAAAGTGGACGCAATTTTTTTTCTTCTTCATCATTTTAGTTCTGTTTTTTTAAAGATGGATAATAAGAAATCGACGTAACAGACTAATCTATGTTTGGAGTAATCATGAGTCTCTGCGTGTGGAGGAGGATTTACATTGGGCATGTACCTTTCAGGGGATCGACTCCTCGACCTCTCCGTCGCTCACTTTGCTAATCCAGATCACGATAGGTTCATCTGCCAGCCGGGCAAAAAGACTCTTCTTGAGTGTAGGACTGTAAATATTTTAAATATTTAAAACCTTGGCAGAAGTTGGTTTATCCCAGGAGGGTTGCCGTTTATTTTCAACCATAGAACTAACTACAGAAATCTTCACACCAAGAGACGAACAAAAATCATCCATGTGAAAATCTAACTTTAATTTGTCGTGTAAATACTTGAGACTTTTGGGCTGGCAGCTCTTACGAGGGTTTGTTGCGGGCACTTCAAATTTTCTTACTCGAATAAAAAAAAAAAAGTTCCATAAAACTTGAATATAAGTCACATGATCTCTCATTTCATTGTTTATTGAACCTCCATGAGAATCATTTTGTGTGAAATAAATGTCTTTAAGTAAGAAATATCGACAGTAATATTTTTTTTCCGATTATTTTAAACAGATTACGATTCCAATGGCCGGTGAAAAATTACACACTTAGGTTTTCAGCAGAAAGATTCCTGACAAGAAATAAGACTCATTTTGACTGAACCAAAGGGAAAAGTGCTTTGGGAAAATCGGCTTGAACTCAATTAAGGGGAATGAATGTTTTATAGATGAGAGAAAAATATGAAGGCAGCACCAGGCTTGGTGTGGGAGTGTGAGAAAGTCTGGGATAAAATCAGGAATGCTGATGGATGCAGCAGGGTGAGTGTCAAAACACTTTAGAAATAAAGTTCATAGTAATAAAATTAGAAAGCTATTCTAATCACTTGACTTTGCTCGCCTGTGCTGGTCAGTTTTATAATTTGGAATCATTTCATCATCCTCAGAAACATTGGACCGTTGGAATGAATCACTCCTTATGTGAGCAATAGTCCCTTTTTTTAATACGGGAATTTCAACAATAACTCATTGTTAAATTACAATTTTGGCGGAGAACCTATTTTGGTGGATATCTAATAATTACTATACAATAACAATACTTTTTATTTTTTATGATCGTAAAATGCAAAGGAAGAATAATAATTAATCTTTTTTTTTTATTGTTGAATTTCAGTAAACCTTATACTTTATATTTAAATAATTGAATTCTATTTTATTGTAATGTTTATTTTTGGAACAAGGATGCTGATTTTAAATGGACTGTTTCTCTGTGGACTTGCTTGAGTTTTCTAGCCCTTCCATGCTACAGGAGTTGGACAATGAAACTGAAACACCTTTAATTTTAGTGTGGGAGGTTTCATGGCTAAATTGGACCAGCCTGGTGGCCAATCTTCATTAATTACACATTGCACCAGT
>JAUZSU010032575.1:0-10369 GCA_034780255.1 Parotocinclus maculicauda | reverse complement strand
ACCCATTGTTGAGTCAAAAATTTGACCCAGTGTGTTGGGTCAAATCCTCAACCCAATGCGCTGGGTATAAATAACCCTGCGCTCGGTTAGCAATTTCACCCAATTTGGGTTATTTTTAACCCAGCAGTTTTAAGTGTGTATGTTTAAAAAAATACATAATATAATGAAAGATTTCTTAAAGTGTTTCATTCAAAAGACACAAACACGAAGAAATGTGTTTTTAAACTTCAGTTTTCAAAAAATACATGATCAAATTAAAAATATCTTAAGGTGTTTTATTCAAAAGACAAACACGAAGAAAGGTGTTTTTAACACATTTAACACATAAACAACTTGCAGCTTAGTTCAAACTCGACGAAAGGTGTTTTTAACTTGATTCTGACATAAACAACCTGCATCGTTTCATCGGTTAACTGCTTTTTCAGAAGAATGACCAGTTTTACCCAATATCAAAATGCAGCAAAAGTTTATTAGACAACGTTGTATTGCTCAACAGAGCAGCGTTTACGAAGCTGGCGCTTCTTTAAAGGACTCATAACAATAAGTGTGTGTGAAAATGTTAAGCTTTCGACGAATACATAATCAAATAAAAAATTACCTAAACTGTTTATATCAAAAGACACAAACACGACGAAAGGTGTTTTTAACTTAATACTGACATAAACAACTTGCAGCTTGATTCTGCATCGTTTAATCGGTAACCTGCATTTTCAGAAGAATGACCAGTTTGACACAAAATCTAATTCGTGCAAAGTATGCAGCAAAAGTTTGTTAGACAACTTGATACTCAGATAAACAACTTGCAGCTTACTTCAAACTTGACAAAAGGTGTTTTTAACTTGATTCTGACATAAACAACTTGCAGCAGGATTCTGCATTTTTTCATCGGTAAACTGCATTTTCGGAAGAACGACCAGTTTGATACAATATCAAACTTGTGCCAAGTATGCAGCAAAAGTTTATTCGACAACGTTGTAATGACCAGTTTAACACAGAATTATGTTTGTGCCAAGAGTCCAGGAAAAGGACGTTAGACAACGCTGAATTGCCAACCCGGTCTCGCTCCCTATGCGTATGAAATCGTACGCAAACCTAAACACTGGCATGCGTACTCATGCATACGTAGAGGGCTGCGTACACATGTTACGCCGCTATCAAATACATGTAAATACTCGCCGATTGCCGACAGAAACGACTCCTAGGCTATATTTAGGTGTCCAAACTGACTATCGCAAACGCTAACAAAAAGGTTAGACAATTGACGTATTGCGAGTTAAAAGAGAGAGAGAGAGAGAGAGAGAGAGAGAGAGAGAGAGATGTGCTTCCTGAGCGAATGCCCGTAATACACTGGGATTTGGTCAGAATTCTTCACTAAAAAGACCAACTTAATCGCTTTATTAAAACCCTCCCTGAGAAATGATGTTCGAGGTTAATATAAGGAACGCAGTATGTTCAGGCCTGCCACAGACTGAGGGACAGCATCTCTTATATTATATTTGCTCAGGAAGCACATCTCTCTCTCTCTCTCTCTCTCTCTCTCTTAACTCGCAATACATTAATTGTCTCATCTTTTTTTTAGCGTTTGCGATAGTCAGTTTGGACACCTAAATATAGCCTGGGAGTCGTTTATGTTGGCAATCGGCGAGTATTTACATGTATTTGATAGTGACGTAACATGTGTACGCAGCCCTCTACGTATGCATGAGTACGCCAACTTAACATTTTTGTGAGCAGTGTATATCCTTCCTGCTCTTGAAATATCGGCAATCGCATTGGCCAATAAAAACCCATATCCTTCTGATCACTGTTTCAAAGATGTCACAGAGTTAAGCTCAGGGATAAATGCATGCAAAGTTCTCCATCAAAGTTGACGAACCCTTTCTTTATTGACTTTGTTGGAAGGCGGAGCAAAGTTGGCAAACCTATGTTGTACTGAAAGTCAGTGAAGTCTTTAGTCCAACCCATTCTACCACTACTGTTTGTGTACGGAGACTACATGATCGTACACTTTCCATTTGGAACGTATTAACAGTGAGGGAGGCTGAAACAATAAAGATTTAAAGAGGGTGTCTACATAGTTTTGGCCATATATTGTAACTACAAATGTAATATGACATTTATATGGTGTTTATGGAAAGTGTTGTCTGCGTGGGGTTATAGGGCACAGTCCTATTAAAGCTGTGCCCATTGACTGTGTCCGGTCAATACTACGCCAAAATAAATCTCTGTGATAAAACGACAATGCACTTACCTTTATTATTCAGCATTATGAGAGGTGATTCCATTTTCATGTGCTCGTTCATATGCTGTACAATCCCACAGAGCTTTCTGTTGCACCAGTTCAGCAAGTAGATCCACAGTGACAGAGTCACTCTGTAACAGCAGCGACAAAAATTCATGGATTCAATTAAATAGTCAATTTAAGTAAGTAAATCTTTTATTTGTATAGCACTTTTCTAGAGCACGTCTCAAAGTGCTTCACAATACCACATATTTAAATTACATAATAATAATATAATAATAATAATAATAACAATAAGCACAGTGGTTCCATGGGTAGCACCGCTGCCTCAAAGCAAGAAGGTCCCGGGTTTGATCCCAGGGTGGAGCGGCCTGGGTCCTATCTGTGTGGAGTCTGCATGTGGGTTTACTCTGGGTACTCCGGTTTCCTCCCACAGTCCAAAAACATACATGTTAGGTTAATTGGTGTCTCTAAAAAGTGTCCCTTAGTGTGTGTTACTCTGTGTGTGCCCTACGATGGATTGGCGCCCCATCTAGGGTTGTTCCTGCCCTTGCGCCCAGAGTTGCTGGGTGGGCACTGGGCACCGGCTTTTGTATATCTGGTAGACATTGTCCTGCGAAATGTTATTGTGTTTAGACTAAGCTGTACTGATCACCTGACCTTGGTTCCCTGGTACCCTGGAAACGTACAGTCTCCAGCTCTGTGCTGGCAAAAGGGTCCAGTGTCCGAATGACTCCATATTTCTCACTGGTGCTTGCAAAAGGGAACTTCAAGAGATCAACAACATCTGCAACAGCATCAAGTATCAAGGTTAACTTGGTTGTATGGCTTCTTAGGCTCCAAAGAAATTGTTAATAAATTCCTGACAGACACAAATCAGACATCACATGCTTGTCTGTGTATATTTACAGCATTTAATAAGCGTCTTAATCCAGTGCAACTTACAAATGAACAAAGCATTTGATGAATACTGACTTTACTCAAGGGTTCAAACAGCGGTGGCTTGTCAGAGCTAGGATTTAAACTCATACCCCTTTGACCCACCACTGTCCATTTAGCATATATTAAACAAATATTATTTAAATGTCTAGAAACTCACCAGACTCAAAAGGACACTGTTCCAGTTTGTCCTTGGTCAGGTTCCAGATCAGCTCTGCCCCCCAGGCCACAGATCTTCCAGGTGATTGGGAGGGACGTTCCGAGGGCGGAACCGACCCCAGAGGTTTAAACACTCTCACCAAGAACTGATCATACTCAGCACTCCTGCTTTCTTCTCCATTCAGGTGGACCAACCAGGCCCTTAGCATCACATCTCTGACTTCCATAGGTCTCCTTAAGAAAAAATCCCTCTTGTATATGACAGCTGGTGGATAACGAAGTGGAACCATCTTTGTTTTTGTCTTTCTGAAGGACTTGGTGTAAGCCCATGTTCTCCTAAAGGTCACAACTCCAATGGCGTCTGCAGTAGAAAGCACAATTTCGATCCCGATTCTGCACGCCTTGGTACAGTTGTACCTCACCCGTACGCTGGAGTTGACCGACACAGCATCAGGAGCTGAGTCAATGTATATAAAGTCACCATGTGGGCTTGTCTCTAATGGCGGGGTAACAGTGGGGTGTGTGGTAAAATCACATTGAATCTAAAGACAAAAGAAATATAGCAATTTGCAATTTGTAAAGCAAGAAGGCATATATAATTTGGAATAGACCTTCAATATTGGGTACTGGATCAGTGTTCAGCCCATAAATTGTTTATAGAACAGCAAACCCGGCTAAAAAACGCCAGTGTATGGCTGGGCTTACCAGCAGAACCAGTCTAACACCAGGTAGACCAAGCTGGCAGAAAAGTCTAAACCATCTTAAACTGGTTTTAAATGTTTTTAGGGAATATCATGGGATAGAAAATGCCTTCAGACATGGTATAAAACTTCCAAATAAAATATAAATGGGTTAAACTGTAAAGATTGGTTTGCAAAACCATCAATAAAGCATTGGCATAATTATTAATAATTAAATGTTTTCAAAAATGTCCCGATTTGATATTACAGTCATTACTAGAGATTCGTTTTCCTTAAGAAGGTTCAAACTCTGACATTTAAATGTAACCCATAAGTTTAATTTATCTTTTATTGGAGGTTTACAGAGTAGTTTTAGACCTAATAAGTAATAATAATAAAAAACCTTCAGCACGTCTGCAAACCTGAAGTAGCTCGGTTTATTAAGAGTATCTCCTGACTCGGTATATTGCTCAGAAATAAAGCATTAGAAGCGTTTTCACCGAAAGAAATTGAAAGTACAAGCTGCTCGCAAGGCTGAAACCGAAGTGGTTTGTTGAGACAGCGTTTATTTTTTTATATCTTACCACTCCGAGTACTGCAGCGTAAACAGTCACTTTGCAGACGAAGCCCGACACTTTCATCTTGTCGCGTGCAGTGAAACATCGGTCCGGTTTGGTTCCGATTGAATGTACAACGTTCTTTAAAGCACACAGGATCAAAATCGCCCTACAAAGTCCAGGAGTTTGTGCCACTTCATTCTCTTGTTCTGTCAAAATTTGTTTACTGCTGGCCTGCCACTTTTCTTCCGTATTACAAAAAAGGTTGGGTTTGCACCTGCTGCTGCACCTGATGCTGAATTGAATCGATTCTTTTCTATAGAGGCTTGGAGTGAATCGATTCTCTATTGATTCGTCACCCAGGCTAACACAAATTTGCTTTTCGTCTTCCGCTTGCTATTTCCACAGCTTTATTTAACTTGTGATACCTGTAGGCTACAAAACAGATGTTTGTTCACACAGAGTTGTTAGAATTTTTGTTTGTTGTTGGTTTTCGGCGTCTCTGTCTACAGTATCCTTAGCTGAACTATAGCGAAATGTTTCTATTTTGTACTGAGGGAGGAAAGGACAGAAAACTAACGAAACCTCCCATGTACAAAAAAAAAACTGTCTAAATAGTTGCAGTCAGTTTACATTTACCAGACACCCTTATCCAGAGCGACTTAGAACTGATACAGTTTTACAGTTCCAACAATGGCGGGTTAAGGGCCTTGCTTATGGACCCAACTGTGCCAGTTTGGCAGAGGTGGGATTTGAACCCTGGACCATCAGTTCCAGTACCTTAACCGCTAGGCTACCACACTCCTACTTTGGGCTGGTCATGTATGGTCGTGCTCTTTGGGCAGCAAAATCCTGTTGGTAGAATCAGCATCTGTTTTAGTGAGCAACATCCACCATATTACAACACATTATACCTCTCCTGATGGCAATCATACCCATCAATCATAATCCCAAGCTCTGCTCATCATACTAGCATCTCATTCTAGCATCCCATGTTGGTGATGGATACAAGCAAACCAATAAAATCATCCCTTTATGGTGACCAACATACTTACCACACCAAAAAACCACCGTGTTGACCATAATATTCATTAAACCAACACCTTATGCTGTTAAACAGCATCATATTCCAGCATATGGGGTATTATTCCCACATACCAGCACCCTGATTGGTCAGGTTAGCAACATTGAAAAATTAATTTGTTTATTTCTCTAACCAAATATGCTGGGCCTCTGTGGTATTCACAGTGGGGGTTGTTTTACATTGCTTACAAAAATTAGTTATATGGTAATAAAGACATAAGAATTATAATGCATGCAGAATGTTGGTATGACCACAAAGCAAAGTGAGTGGACCAAATTTTAATGTCGTTTTTCCATGGTCTGTCCACTGGCTATGGCTATTTGACTATATAAATATGACTCCATCTTGGCAGGTCAGAGTGTGGACGCAGCACAAAACAGCATTCTGTGCTTCGCTTCAAAGAAACTGAAAGCCTGAACACAAAGGGGAGGTGCATCATGAGAGAAATTTATAAGAGCATTGGCTCTTTCGGTTGTAGAAATAAATGTCCTACACAAAACGCTGTAAGAACTTGTGTGTTGAAACTATATTTTCTCGTATTTTTGTGTAGGCTGAGGATTCAACCATGCAATAATTGTAGTACTCTACGCTCCATGGACATTAGCCATATTTTAAGGAGTTTTATTTCTGTGCATAATATTAGAAAAGTATAATCTGGTCAACAAGTTATGGCTTTACAAGAAATGTGTGGTTTCAAGAACTCCCATCTTGACCTGCAATGGAATTCTTCATTTTTGTCATCCACATATTTGGACAATACCGTTCCTTACCTTAGCTGCAATTCGGTTCCGATGGAGTTCTATGTGCCAGTATCGGGATACCTAACAGACAGCCCTATTGAGTTTGGTCAAGAGCACCTCAGCTTGAACTCGCCTTGGACAGACAAAAAATCCAACGATCATTTTCACGACTCTTTACCTTCCATTTCTATGAACTCCCCCATACCTCTGTCTGTTTCACCTTTCGTCCCTCTACCATTCCCTCTGGGTCACGGCACCACAACGCTCGGATTTGTCTTCCAGGGTGGTGTTATTGCTGCAGCTGACTCGCGTTCGAGTTGCGGGGGCCTGGTGGCATGTCCAAGGTCCCAGAAGATTCTACCTGTCCACTCGCACCTAGTGGGGACCACTTCGGGCACCTCAGCCGACTGCGCCTTGTGGAAGCGCATCCTGGCAAGGGAATTGCGCCTTTACCAGCTTCGATACAAACGGAGGCTGTCAACAGGGGGTGCTGCAAAGTTGCTGTCCCACATGTTGCACCCTTTTAAGGGCACCGAGCTGTGTGTTGCTGCCACTTTATGTGGATGGGATGGTGAGGAGAAGGAGATACCATCATGCACAGAGACGGGTACTGCTAAAGATGCCACTTCAGACTGTCCCAATGGCAAAATCCTCATAAAAACCAGTGAAAGTTTCCAAACATCAGCCATGTTTGATGGAGGACCAAGTACACTGGAAAAGAGCTGTGTAACCTGTCAATCAGGAGTGACGAGTGATACCAAAACTCAGTTAACAGCCGACACTGGTCCCCGGGTTGTTTATGTCTGCAGTGATGGCCTCCGTTTGAAGGGTGAACTCTTTTCAGTTGGCTCAGGTTCCCCCTATGCTTACTCCATTTTAGATGGGAGGATTCACTGGGGGATGAGCTTAGATGAAGCAGTCTCAGTAGCCAGGGAAGCTGTGTACAGGGCGACACACAGAGATGCTTACTCGGGTAACAATGTGGACCTTTACCTTGTTAATTCTAAAGGCTGGACACGCAGGAAGAGAGAAGACCTCAAAGAGGAGTACTACAGAGAGAAAGAGAGGGAGAGCAGGGAAGTGGAAGAGAGAAAACGTGACAAAATGCAAAAGCATTCGTCAGGCCAGATTTTGTAAACTGATTAAATGTTAAACAAGAGTTTAATTGTTTGAGCAGTTTGATTCAGCAGTTTGATTTGAGCAGTTTCATTGTTTGATTAGCCAGTGGATGACAAACAGGGTCATATGTTCTTTAACAAATCACCAGGTCATACAATAAGATGCAAAATGGCTCATAAGGTCACGGGAAAACCATGTGATTTGCATGAAGGGAAATAGAAAGAGAGGTTGGGATACAAAGAGTGAGAGAGAGGTTAGGATAGGCACAAAAGGCTTTCATTTTCTTCAGTTAGTACAATGTTGTCATTTTGCAAGCAAAAATTGTGTTAAGGCTTTTTATTCGAACTGTTTACCTATTTAATAAATGTGACAAGAAAAAGTTGGTATTACTGGTCTGTTTGGGGTTTTTGTTTTGCAAGTAAATCAAGTTTCTGATGAAGTCTTCATTTTTTAGATAACATTAGCAATATAAAAATGTATGAAATTTATATTTTAGGTTTGTTCTTTACCTGAATTAATCTACATTGTTTTTTCTTTGTTTTGTTTAGTATTGTTTGCGAAGTCAGTGAGGCTAAAAAGCATGATTACTTAGGAAACGCGTTTTAAAATCACGAAAGGTCTCGTAAATATAGTTAACAGTATTGTATTAATGTCAAAGAAGAACAAAGCAAAAATAATAAACACATAATAAACAGTGCGGGACTTGTAAGAAATCTAGTAAAATGATACAAAATGTTTTTGTCGACAAAATCGCTAATCCTAAATGACTGCGTGCCACTAAAAAGTTAACTTAATTTTCTTGAGTTAGTACAATGTTGTCATTGTGCAAGCAGGAATTGTGCTTATTAGAACTGTTTACCTATTCAATAAATGTGACAAGAAAAAGTTGGTATTACTGGTCTGTTTGGGGTTTTCCTTTTGCGACCAGCATGAAGAACTGCTGAACATTTTGTGGAGTCGGAAATGGTGTCTCAACTGGCCATTACTGAGGTGTGTCCAGTTTTGCACCTTTTACTGTCCAAATTAGTGGCAGCACAATTTAATTTACAGTTTAAAAAGCCATAAAATGTATTAACAATCAGTTAAAGTGAATAAGCTGTTACACGGCCATTGTTTGCTCAACATCACACATTTAGCCCTTTACACTCACACCGAAGCTCAATTTGAAGTAACTTATCAACCAGAGGCATTGATTTGAAACCTATATTTCTATTTACAACATTTTATTGATGTCTTCATCCAGAGCGGATTACAGAAGTGCTTATTTTCTCCTCACTAGACATTACCACATGCTGGTGAAACAGCCTGTGGCTTCATGAACCATAAAATAAACAATGAAGTCAAAATGAGATTCTTTTTAGTCTCCTTCCTTACTTAAGGTGAATCCTTATTTGCCATTCAAAAGATTGCCACGAAAAGAACAAGCCATTCTGACACCCAAGGTTGCACGACCTGGGAGGAGTAGAAACGTACAGAGCAAAGTGACATTGGTGATTTAGTGAGGAAAAGAAGCCAGCGAGCTAACTTTGCAAAATGATTTGGAAGGTAAATTTGGAGAGGGATAGTAGGAGGAAGAATGGAAGGAGAACTCTTAAATAAGAAAGACATGTCTAACAAAAAGAAAGCAAGACACCATTAAAAATACTGCTTACAAAATGTTTAATTTTAAGAGCAGTATAGCACTAAAGGGGACTGTGGTAACCACTGGACTCTGGATCTGATGGTCCAGGATTCAAATCCCACCTCAGCCAAGCTGCCACAGTTGGGTCCTTAAGTAAGGCCCGACTAAAACTCATTGTTTGAATTGTAAGAATATATCAGTTGTAAGTCGCTCTGGATAAGGGCGTCTGCTAAATGCTGTAAATGTAAAAAATGTCTCGTAAATTAGGGTCAGATATCCCTGAATGAACATGTCTGGACTAAAAAAATGCCATATATTACAAATAATTTCCAGTAACAGCATGTACAATAAAATAACAGACATTTATAATAAGCAATACAATTTTATTATACTGTACATGTGATTTTAATGTTATGGCCAATTGACTTGGTCGTTAATGGCAACGGGTTGCATATCTTCATCTTTTTAGATAACATAAACAATATAAAAATGTATGAATTAGTTTTTATGTATGTTTTGTAACTGAATTATTCTATAATTTATTTTATCTCCTTTTAGAGAGATTTTTGTTTTGTTTTATACTGTTTGCAAAGTCAGTGAGGCTAAAAAGCATGATTAGGAAACGCGTTTTAAAATCACGAAAGGTCCCGTAAACATAGTTAACAGTAATGTATTAATGTGACAGAAGAACAAAGCAAACATAATAAACACTTAATAAACAGTGCAGGACTTGTAAGAAATCTAGTAAAACGATTTGAACTGTTTTGTCGACAAAATCGCTAGAAACGTGGAGTTAAATCCCAAATGGCTGCGTACCACTAAAAAGTGAACTAGGTAGGATATACAGGATGTTGCTTTACAGCGTGCGTAGAGTATACCTATGTAGTCAGTACAGAGCCGTATGAGACAGAGCCTAGCGTAAAAGCCGTTGTTTAGCTGATGGGATGTAGGGACTGCTTACTCCCTACTATAGCGTTCTAAATATGATGCAACGTACCGTCCGTAGAGCCCGATCTAGTGCACTTTTAGAAATATCGAAATTGATTTTACTAAAGCGATATTACTACTGCGTTAAAAACGTAAACATGTACGGCTAATAACTAACTACACATATGTATCTTGTTTACATTTTACAAGTGTACATTTTAGTATTTTTAGCGACATAAACCGGGTTAGTTTTCAGGCTTAGAGTACAAAACACTTTTGTCTGAATTAACAAGAACCCATA
>JAUZSU010032564.1:0-10370 GCA_034780255.1 Parotocinclus maculicauda | reverse complement strand
ATTGTGTCCCACTTGTTGTTGATTCTTCACAAAAAATTTGAATTTGATATCTTTATGTTTGAAGCCTGAAATGTGGCCACTGTATAAGGTCTCAGAGCTAACACTGCATATCAGAGCAACACCAAGCTATAGGGGGAAATAACTGCCTATAGAGGTCAAACACAGAGGTGTGTGGACCAACAGATCTGGAGAAGTCTACAAAAAATATTATGCTGCACTGAAAGTTCTCAAGTAGTCCATCATTCTTATATGGAACAGCCAGGACTCTTCATAGAGCTTGCTGGCCCACCAAACTAAGTAAGGAGAAGGGCCTTGGTAAGAGAGGTAACCAACAAGAGTCCAATGGTCACACTGTCTGAAGCCCAAAAATCCTGTGTGCAGATTTGGGAAACTTAAAGAAGTTCAACAATCACTGCAGCACTCAGAAACCTTTCCTCAATAAAAGGCACAAAAGCCTGCCTGAAGTTGTGTTTAAAAAGCCCACACAGACTTTCAGGCTATGAAAAATAAGATTCTCTGGTGATGATAAAACAGAGATTTAACTTTTTGACCTTAATCCTAAGTGTCTTGTCTGGAGGAAACCAGGCACCGCTCATTACCAGTCCATTGACATCCAGTGAAGCATGCCGGTGGCAGCATCATGCTGTGAGGATGTTTTTTAGCAGCTGGAATGGGGACACTGGTCAGGGTTGAGGGAACATTGAATGGAGCAAAGTATAGAGATAGTCTCAATAAACCCTCAGGACCTCAGACTGTGCTGAACGTTCACCTTCCAGCAAGATGGTGACCCTAAGCACACAGCCAAAACAACACAGAAGTGGCTGAAGGACAACTCTGTAAATATCCATGATTGGCCCAGCCAGAATAATGACCTATAGGGCTAACTAAGGAGACCTAGAACAACAGTGGAAAATAAAAAAATCTTAAATGTTATAAGGGAGAAGCTTGACTCAAGTAGGGACCCATCCTCCTTGGTCAGCCTAGATTTTATATGTAATAATTAAAAGAAGTTACTTATACTATTATAACTTATAGTAACCTTTAAATACACATAAACAAAATATAACAATTAAAGTATATATTTAATATTTAATAATATAGAACATACTTAAAAAATATAGGCAGTATAATACTGAAATATGTCTTAAACATTGAGATTTTATTTACTCTGTGGTCTGTACAATTATTTTCTATATAATTCCTGAATTAAAAAGTGGTTGTCAAAAACACAGTAGAGTACACTGGACTTATTTGTCAGTGAAAATTATACAACATCTTTCTTACTCAGTAGTGTGATGACTCAGTTGTTGTCTGCATATGCTGAATTAAATGTAATGCTGAAAAAAAAATGTAGTTCAGGTTTAGAGCACCTATGGGAATGAGTTTAAATAATATGTCACTGCTTAAATGGGAGTGTACATGCTTTTTTAAAATATAATATGATACAAAGTCGCATTGTACATCCAAGTTTATAGCACTTCTCTTAAATTTCCCCACCCACAGCTAACTAAGTGGATTTTTAAATGCAACAAAAGTGGCATATAGATGGCATTCACCCAACTGGGTGTGTTCCTGTCAGGGATGTTTGGCAGAAATACAGCTATTGTTCTTGATATATTATTAACACTTTGAGAATAGATACAGAAATATCTTCTATTGAATTTTCTGTATTTAAAACCAAGGCCAAGCCAAGCAGCGACCTGAACGGACATGACACCAGCTTTTGTTTGCCCTCTGATCTCTCAACACTCACACACTTTTATGGAAAAACATGATGCAATCTGTTCCATATTGAGCAGCATCACTGCAACAAGATAGGTGCTTTAATGTCTCAGTTTCAGAGACATCTGTTGATGATTGTCATGTACATATTACTTTGGATTAAATGTAATGTGATTGTGTGTATGCATTCATTTGAGTATAAGGAGCATATCGCATTGTTACACCTACTCTTAATGATATTGCCAATTACAAAACCGGTACAGGAATTCTAAACTCAAACATAAATCTGTAGGGGATTTATTTAGCTTTGGTGTGTTATATTATTGGATCACAAAAACGCTACAGTGGTGTGGTAACATAGTCACAGTGGTTTTCCCCCACTGTTGGCCTATATGTGGATCTTAGGTTAAATGCTGACTTAGAGGAAATACCTCAAATCAACTTAAGCCTACATAATTGCTTGAATCGTACTGCATGTACCACCACATGTATTACAAATCAAAGGTCTACAGGGCGGCCAGCTGATTACTGCAGATAGTCATGCAGCTACAGTATAATCGACAAAACATTGAAAGTACAGCATTAAACATTTAACTGAAATTTAATACTAAAACTGATGTAAGTATCACAAGATTCTTATTAAAATGTTAGAATGGGAACGTCTATAAGGGAAGCTTCACGACTGACAGTTCAAGAGGTTGCATTTTTGGTGTGCTAAATTCCCAAGTTTGATAGGTCTATTTGCCAACTCTAAGTGAAAACCATCCGTAGCTGTTGGAATTAGGGGTATGCATCAAGTGGGCTGCTGAATCTTGGTTTGCAGAGACTCACTAAAATTCTCTCCCAACTGAGAAACCATCATTGTCAGAAATGCAATTTTAGATAGGACAGACTCTCTTTATCTGTCATATTTTAGCATAGTCACCATGGCAACACTACCTGCATTGTACACTACATTGTATAGCGAATAATACAAAATCATTGTTTTAATCAGCACAGTGACCCATGAAGGTGGCCTGTGCCATTTGAGCTCTGAACGTTAGAGCTCAGGCTGCATGTATGCTGGGATCATTTAGCAAGATAAATCAGATATGAGATGCTGCAGGAAGATGAGAGATGTGTATTGTACTGTTCACTGGCAGGAGCCATGACGTCAACTGCCAGACGCATTCAACACTTTAGAAACATGACCGGGATATTGTCCTCCGGTGAGTAAACATGACTCTGCCCCAAGAAACTGTCTGTTTGTCTTTATCACAGCAGCCTTCAGAGTGGACTGAAATGGAGTTCTGTGTATAAGCTGTCTATTACTGTGGTCATGGCTGTGCAAAGCATGCCTATTAGGATCTGCTGCATCTTGTTTGTTTTTTTCACCTGCTGATGCTCAGCACTGACTGGCTGCAGCACTATATAAAACACTCTGCTTTCTGCCCCAGACCTTGCCAGTTCGTCAGCAGTGATTCTTTTGGGAACACAAATTGGCCACATCTCATCCAGAGTGAAATTCATCCTAATTTTGTTATGGGTCTGCAGATGGCAAGACCAATAATTTTTTGAAACCGGAACCCATAATGATCTGATAACCAAACTAGATAAACCAGTTTGGTGCCTGTGTGTGTGTGTGTGTGTGTGTGTGTGTGTGTGTGTGTGTGTGTGTTTGTGCACCGTACAGAACCAGAAAAACAATAGCCAAGCCCTTGTCTTAACATCCATCCATCCAACCATTATCTTCCACCTACTCCACACGGGGTCGCGGGCCAGCTGGTGCGCACTCGGCAACTGGGAACAAGGCAGGAACAACCCTAGACGGAGCACCAATCCATCGTAGAGCACACACACAGTCATGCACACAGTCACACACTAAGGGTCACTTTAAAGACACACAGAAATGACCCAGGCCACTCCACCCTGGGATTGACCTTCTTGCTGTGAGACAGTGGTGCTACCCACCTGTCCAGTCTTAACATCCTTAGACTTTTTGATCTGTTAGGAACTTTGCCCTCAGAGTTACTGGAACTTGCTTTCTACTTTGGTCCTTGCTACCCTGTGCATCTTCTGACATAGTGCCATTAAACTGTTCAAATTCTCATTCTGTCTCTGGTGTTTTGTGGGTCCAGTGGCGTCGTATAATTGTGAGTCCTGCAAGTATCCATCCTACTCCAGCCCAACCACATTAAGCAGTTCATCATGGAAGCCAACGCTTTTGACACTGAGAAGACCTAACATCAAGAGCCTCATCCTGGCAATGGCCCTGCTAACTGCCTTTTTGTGTTTGCTCAATGCTGCAGTGATCTGTTACCTCACACAGCAAGCTATACACTGTCTCTTCTGAAGATATATCCCTGGTTGCCCATGATGGAGATGGATATGATGTCTGTGGTAGATTTTGGAACTGCTTAGGGCAATACCCCTAGCCGACCTGCTTTACCCTTAACCCGTGGAACCATTTTCTAAAGCTGCACAACCCATTGCCTTCCCAAATCTCCTGCGGGCCTTCAAAACTTCTGAATTACTCATCAATCACATTTTCTGGATTCATGGCATATGCCTTAAAATCATCTCAGACCAAGGACATTAGTTCGTGTCCCATGTTTGGAAGGCTTTCTGCAAGATTTTAAAAGGCATATGCTGCTCTGCTTCTAAACTGTGATGCGAATCAACTCTAAAGTCAAGTCCAGGAAACTGCCCCCGCTCTCAAACTCTTATTCTGCCTTTGGTGTCTGCATTGTGTGTCCAGTCAGTCACAACGGGACCTTAGCAATACCAGACTGCTCCAGCTCTGTGTTGCTTGTAGTGACTCCACAGTGACTTACTGTGAAGCAAAGGCACATTCAACCACATCCTCTGTGGTAGTCTTCCTGTCCTTCATACACCTCCTGTCTAAGAGGGCTTGCATTACAAAGGACAAACACTTGCAAGTAAACCTATTTGTTTCATAGTATAACCAGTTGCGGTTGTCTCACAGCAACAAACATGTGCTGTTTTGCTATTGTGACTGTCCTAACCATTAATTTCAATCTATAAATTCACACTTTATCTTTAACTAATATTCCAGTTCTACAGTTGCAAACTTCACTACCACATACAATTTAAATGCTTACTAAAAGTACAAACAGTTAAACAGTTGTTAAAGTATTTAAGTATTTATATTTTCTTAAATTTTTTCTCTTAAAAACAAAAAGTGCCAAAAGCAGTAAAAAAAAAAGTTTTATTATGTTATTACTTTCCAGTGCATGATCTAGGGTAACGCAGTTGATTGTAATGCACTGTGTTACCTGCTTAATCCTTGGTCAGGGGAGAGCCAGGGCCCAACTGGCAACATGGGGTGCAAGGCAGGAAAAACCCTAGAAAGGGCATCAATCTGTCATAGAAAACGTACACTCACACACTAAGGGCACCTACTTAGAAACACAACTACCAACTAAGGGACACAGTTCATTCCACCTGAGATCCACTTGAACCAGTTTTAAGTGCAAACGCAATGATAGATTAAGTTGCAATACTGGTTTAACACTAGGGTCGCAAATTATAGGACATAACACACACATTTCCGCCTATATGTTCCTGTATCTGCAGGATGTTGCTTTCATCTTTATATTTGTATCTAAAGTGTGAAATTTCTTCACACAGTAAAGAGCTCTTGCTTAACATTAGTAAACCTGACACTATAACTGTGCCCTTTATGAAAGGTTGCTTTTAAATGGGACATTGTCCTTTATGATTTTCTGCACAAACTATGCTCCCAGACCATTCGCTAAACATAGCTTGCTAAGAGAGATTAATAATTGTGCCTCTCTGCTCTTATAATGACTGTTATTAATAGACTATAATTTACTCTCACAAGATGCTGCAGCATATTAAAAGGGTAGTGGCAGAATTATTAGTAAGAAGTATAAAATCCACAGAGGACTTGGTATCCCCATCACAATGCTGTCATGGAGAACAGAGGACTCTGTAGACGCTTACAACCCTAATAGCTTTCCTCCAGCAATGTAGCAAAAAGAGTGCATGTAGTAGTATTGTACAATTGTTACACTTCCTACAACAGTGCATTTAATTGTATGGCTGTGGTGTAGGTCACCATGGAGATATGAGCAGATGTTTCCACATATAGGCCCTGAAAGACGCAGTATGCTGAAACAGAACCCAGTAACCTGCACCTGTAAGCAATTTAATGGCTAAATAGAAGTATCTTAACTTATCCCTTAAGCTCGTGACTTTATGAGTCAATGAACAGTAAGAGAGAGAGAGAGAGCGATATAGTGATGGAATATTGGTACTAATATTAATACTGCATGGTGTTCCACACAGTTTGTGCAATTCAGTTATAATTTCTGGGCATTATATTAGGTACAATCACAGGGCAATCAATGCACTTAGGTGCGTATAAATGGTCATGAAGCACTGTGTGCCACTTAATACCAACTCAGCAGTGTTTAAATGCCATAGCCTATGAGAATTGTTGCAGACCCTGTCCATCCCTTTAAGACTGCAGTGTACCATGTTCTCAAAGTCAAATAATCTGAGACTGGTTTCTCATCGCTGCACTCAAATGGTTTTCCCAGTCACTTCACAGCTACCTCCTAGTTCATGTGCAATACAGACCTTTTTGTTGGTACAAGTTGGAACATTTTGTAAAGCATAAATAAAAAAAGAATACGATTATTTGCTATATCCAATTGAATACACTACAAAGACATGTTCAAATGGATCAACTTTATTGTTTTTTTGCAAAAATTAACTCATTTTGAATTTGATGCCTGCAAAACAGTTGGGACAGGGGAAACAAAAGACTGGGAAAGTTGAGGGAGTCTCAAAAAACACCTGTTAGGAACATTCCACAGGTGAACAGGTAACTTGGAAACAAGTGAGTGTCATGACTGGGTATGAAGGGAGCAACCCCCGAAGGCTCAGGTGTTCACAAGCAAGGATGAGACGAGGTTCACCACTGCACAATTGTGTGATCAAATAGTCCAACATTTGAAGAACAAAGTTTATCATTGTGCAATTGCAAGGAATTTGGATAATCATCTACAGTCCATAATATCATCAAAAGATTCAGAGAATCTGGATAAGTCTCTGAAAGAAAGCAGCAAGGCCGAATACCAACATTGAATGCCTGTGACCTTCAATCCCTCAGGTGGCACTGCATTAAAAACCAACATCATTCTGTAACGGATATTATAACACTTTAGAAAACCATGGTCAGTGAACACAGTTCATTTCTCCATCTACAAGTTAAAACTCGTCACTCAGAAAAGTGTCCTGTGGTCTGAGGAGTTCACATGTCAAATTATTTTTGAAAATCATGGACGTCTTGTCCTCTGGCCCATATAGGAAAACGACTGTCTGGACTGTTATCATTTCATTGTTAAAGTTCAAAAGCTAGCATCTCTGATGGTATGAGGATGTGTTAGTGCCCATGGCAACAAGCACAATTAATGCTTAAAGGTACATACCGGTTTTGGTGCAACATATGCTGCCATCCATGCAGCGTCTTGTGTTACAACAGCGTGGCTTTATAGTAAAAGAGTGCGGGTACTAGACTGACCTACCTGCAGTTCAGACCTGTCTCCCATTGAATATGTGTGGAGTGCAAAATTTGACAACAGAAACTCCGGACTGTTGAGCAACTGAAGTTTAAGCAAAAATGGGAAAAAAAAAAAAAAAAGATTCAACAATTATTGTCCTCATTTCCCATGTATGTTTTGTTACTGAAGGCTGTTTCCAATGTTTGACACCTTTCCCAGTCTTTCTGTTAAATGTACACTAAAGTGTATGTAATCACATTGTGACATTGATATCATCATATTGTCATGTGAATGGACATGGCGTAAAACAAACTGAACCTGCTGCTACTGATCTCATTTTATGCCCATTTGGCACACATAGGCTGAACAAATGTGTCTATAGGCTTGTAAGTGAAGCTGAACAGCAGGTTAATGTGTGCAGCGTTGGTTAATGTGTGCTGCTTTAAAAGCTGTTCTCAAGGTATAGATTAAAGCTATGTAAGGGAGGAAGAAAAACATTTATGGATGAGTGAGCACATCTACAGCTCTGAGTCTGCAGCATGGTATTTTTGTTTAGATTCCTTCTTAATTAAATGTAGCTAAACTTTGATTGATTAATAGCAGACAGTCCTGTTATATGCACATCTGTTCCTCTTCTCAGTTACTTATTGCTGTAGTTATTACATTATAAGTATAAGTAAGTATGGTCCTTATAACACTGTAAATAAGAACCCAGACATATCTACATTTATAGCATAAAAACAAATATTGGGTTATGTTTAAATCATCAGCAATAATGATACGATTAGTGTGAAGGAAAAAAATATTCTCAGTGTTATACAAAGATACAACTACATGTGGTTACAAAAAAAAGCTTAAAATTCTTCAATGCACATCAACATTAACTTACATTCACTTATCACACAAATGATACACCAACTGGAAACTGATGCCCTACAGTGGTGCTTAAAAGTTTGTGAAGCCTTTAAAACTTTCTATTTTTATGCATAAATATGACTTTAAACATCACAATCAATTACAAATGAAACTTCGTAAGACAGATAAAGAAAACCCAATAGAATATGATCAAATCTAACATAACATATCTAATGTAACATATATGTAAGTGTAAAAGTATGTGAATTACCAGTTCATTTGAAGGTCTTCGATCATTGGGATGACAATCAGGTATGAGCAGGTGCCCTGGTGTCTTTAAAGAAGAGAGATCTACATATATATAAATATATATATATATACAATGGAGCATTTTCTTAAAGCAGATTTGCAGTATTAGATTATGTTCTATGGCCAATCCCAAATTTAGCAAACCTATGGCAACATTGGCAAGGAAAGACTCCCTAAACGTTGTAAGGAGGAAACCTTCTGAGGACCAAGACTCAAAAAGGGACCCATTCTGCTTGGGTGGCTTAGATCATAATTGTAATAATTAAGTTTGTATTAATAGTAAAACTAAGTAAGTCATAGCATATATTGAATAAAATAATGTACAAAAATACGCAATTATTTAATCTGATAGACACTTTAGTATATTGAGTCCTCAGTGGGAAAGTCCCCACATTGTCCCCTAACAACCGAATCGGACTGACACTGGTACCAGAACATAAGCTCAGAGAGAAAAGAGAAAATGTAGTTACTTATTGACTAAGAGCACAGAGTCTATTATCAACCACTGATGTCATGTGCAGCAACTCCAGCAGCATTAACTGCAGCAGCATAGCTAGAAAGAGGAGAACGAAAAGGTAACAAAGCCAAGAGGGATCACGGAAGACATCAGCAACCCATCTCGCCAGCAATCAACAAACCTGAGTGATCTCACTAAGGAGGCAAGAAAACACCAACCCAAAATCCCAGATCACCAGAAGAACACCCAGCTCTGCTTTTAGACTAAGGCAAGGATGCAAATCTCAAGATCAAGAGGTCTGAGCCCAGCCCAGTCGAACTACCCTCCAGACACTTCTTGAGAAAGGTCAGGGCATGACGGGGCAGGCAGGCCAGACATGACCCTGGACTCCAGCCCCAGTATCCTGGGCCATTCATCCCTGTCTAGATCTAACCAAAAGCCTGCGTAAATAATACTGTTTTTACTTTGAGAGTGGTTTAATCTCAAACTAAAATGGGGAGTTTACCCTAGTTGGGTTCACACACACACACTCACAAACTAAGAGCACCTTTAGAAACTACAATTCACCCAACACACATGTCTTTGGACTGTGTCAGAAAACCAGAGCATCCAAAGAAAACCCACGTAGACACAGGGAGGACATGCAGACTCCACACAGAATGGATCCAGGTTACTTCATCTAGCATTGAATCCAGGACCTTCTTGCTTTAAGGTGGCAGTGTTACGCACTGAGCTGCCACACTGCCTATTATGAATTGTCTATTGTAAAATGTAAGTAAACAAATTTGTGAAAACACTAAACAAATCTGTGTTATGTTAATTAAACCATGCAATAATAATAAACACAGCATACAGTAAACTTTAAGAGTAATATTCAAATGCATATAAAAATGCCCAAACTACAAACACAGTCTATAAGGATATTTTAAATAATGCAATATTGTCCTTAAGACCACATCATGATTATGGGGTATTAAGTTTTGCTATAGGGCGTGCTTTGTCCTTCTGGATCCCATTCTCTCCTTCCATCTCTATGGCCTTTTCAGTGACTGACATCATGACTAAGATGTACTCCCTTTTCCTTTCTGACAGGGAGTAGAGCTTCTAAAAATATGCTTCCTTAAGGAAACCCATGGCTTGCTGCCATTCCTCAAGTTACCTTAAGCTGCTTTGGGACGCAGTTTATTCTTAGCTCGGCATGTATCTCTTCTGATGCCTTCCTACTCACCAGCCAGTCTGATGTTTCATATATCGAGTTTCTGAATCGCACATGCTCAATGTAATTACAAACTGTGGCAGAAAGTATATAGACTTATAAAAGTGGGTAGAATTGACAAATCACGTAAAGTAACTGCTAAATAAGCTGAACTTTTGCATAGATATATTACAGGTGTGTGTATATATGTTTATTTGTAAATTAAGGTGTTTATTATTAAGGGAGAAAAAAATCCAAACCTAAATGGCCCTGTGTGAAAAAGTGATTGCCCCCTAAACCT
>JAUZSU010032553.1:0-10370 GCA_034780255.1 Parotocinclus maculicauda | reverse complement strand
TTTTAATGTATTTTTGTACTGGTACCTACATGATGTACAACCTTCTTTGTATTGTCTTGGTTGTGCTGTACTGTGAATACTGCTACTGGCTGCTAAATTTCTTTCGGGATCAATAAAGTATCCATCCATCCATCCATCCATCCATCCATCCATCCCTCCGTGTAGATGTAATGCTGTGTAATGTGGTAATGTTCCACATTTGCATGTTGTTTGCATGTAGTGTTTTTGTGAAAAATTCCTTTATTTATGTTATAGTAGCCTAATAAAATGTGACTATGGTAACGTCAGGTCAACGCCCTGTTTTACATAATGTAATTTAGTCTTTAAATGGGGAATGTCTGTAATTGAGTGTTCTTTCCATCTGTTTTTTGCTCTGTTGTTGCTCGGGATGTCCATATCTAATTGATGGCATTGGTATTTTGCTAATACTGGCTAGGAATGATAAGAATAAAATTATTTTTTAAATTGCTTCATGTTTATTTTGAAATATCCCCTAACTTTTGTGAGCAGTGTGATTTATGTACTGTGTCGTGTTATACCATGGTCGAAGTAGTGGCTCCATCTCAGTTTTCTGTTCTTTAATCTGATGGAGCCTCTCCCATCTGTCAACTGTTATGCTATTCTGGACTAGGCTAGGCTGTGTGTTTTGGTACCTGGCTAGCTATTAGCACTGTAGCACTTCTAGCAATTCAGTATTATATAATCTGGTGCATATTGAAATGTTATAACTGTTACTGAAAAGTAACCCTGGTATACTGGACAAACTAGTATACCACCCAGAACTAGCGCAGACCCCTCAATGTGTTCTGATTATATTTTTTGTGATTTGCTTTATTTATGCATTGTGAAAGTAAAGCAATACTAGGTCATGAGGAAGGAATTCCTTATTGCTCATTACCTCTGCAAGTTGTTGATGCAAGTCCTTGATCGAAATTATAACTTGTTAATAAAAAAATCAACAAAAACAAACAAAAAGCCCCCATGTTTTCTGATAACACTTGGCTATATTGTAATCTGTTCGTCTAGATGTCTTTCTAAAATCTCTTCATAACTTCATGTAACATGTTGTGATCGGCAAATGATTAATGTATTTTGTTCATCCTTTATGCTTCTCTTTCAGTTTTCAGTTTTGGTATTTCACATCAATTTAGTCTTTATTTGCTTGTAAAAAATATAGCAGAATCCAACAGCGGAGAGATGAAAAGAAGACGATACTCAGTGTTAAAAAGCTGGGGTCTGAGATCTAAAGGAGTTGTGTTGTGAATATCTAATGGTTTGAGATCTTATCAGTGCTAAAGTGGACCAGACAGAAAATGGAGATCTCTTTAAATTCTGCTTTAGAAGGACTGAGATCACTTGGATTTCTTTCAGGTTCAGTTCTTTTGGTCAATTTAAAACTGACTAACATAACCATAGAATTAGCTACCTGTAGTACAGTCCTGTCAGCAAAGTGTAAAATATTCTTACTTTAAAGAGTAAAAAATCAATTAAAAAAGCATGGAAAGATTAAATGCTGAGTATTCCTTCACAGGCTGACACATGAGTGTCCTGTAAACCTTATATTTCACATTTGGTGTCTGTACTTGTACATTGTAACGCCAATGCATGCGCCATGCTGGAAAACCAGCCTGTGAGCAACAAAGGTCTTCACAGAATTAAAATGCACCTAATTATATACTCATTGGTCACTTTATTTGGTACACTACCTTGTTTCTACACTCACTGTCTATTTTATCCGTTTCACTTACCATATAGAAGCGTTTTGTAGTTCTACAATTACAGACTGTAGTATGTTTGTCTACATACTTTGCTAGTTCCCTTTACTCTGTTTTCTAATGGTCAGGACCTTCACAGGACCAAGGATATGACACAGCAGTGCTGCTGGAATTTTTAAACACTGTTCACTTACTCTGCATTCTGTTAGACACACATAACTTATTGCTCCGCCCTGTAGATGTAAAGTCTGAGACAGTAGGTCATCTGTCGCTGAACAGTTTGTTAGTCATTCTCTAATTCTTCATCAGTGCTCACAGGAAGCTGCCTACAGGATACTTGGTTGGTGTAGTCAGCCCAACAGTAACAAAGAGGTGTTTAAAACCTCCAGAGGCACTGTTGTTTGATCCACTTGTACCACCACACACCACTACACACCATCATCATGTCCTTCATGATTCATTTTCCACACATTTAACAAGACATTCACTGCACTGTACCACCTCTTCTAACTTTATGAATCCCATCTCGCACCCCGCAGGTATTTATGACCGTACTGATGCAATGCCATCTGCAGGAGTGAGGAAGTTACTACCACCTTAAACATGCATAGTGACCAATTTTTTGTCAGTGGAGCTTATGATATATAATATCTAATATTATATCTATATAGTAACCAAGTCGAGAATTAAGGCGATTGCTTGCGTAAACTGAAACAGTTGGAATCCAGTTGGTAAAAAGGACAAAAAATGACAAAAGAGAAACATGATTAGTACATTATCTGAACTAAGCAGTAGGTCATTGACTACTTTTAGACAAGTTTTTGTATGATGACGCTTCCAAAAAACAGCCTGAAATACAGGGACTGTCATAATTCACAGTACACCCTTTTATTTAAGAAACAGAAGGGAAAATAATCTGTGCATACCCCAGCAAGTAACGGGTGAGGGGGCCAATCTTTTAAGTCGTGTCTGGAATGTGGTCGCAATTCTGAAAGCCGCCATATCGGATCAATGGCAAGTTTGTCCAATGGGAAGATGGTAATGTCAGCATATCAAAGATCACCAGAAATGTCCTGTGACTTACCCTGTGCATTGTGTTTATAATTACTACTTTATAAAAAGGATAGAGCAGTTGGACAGCAACTGCAAAATATTATATTGTATTAAAAAATCATCAGAATTTGGTGAGAATTCCTAGGGGTGTCAAGACTTGACACATAGTTTTAAAAATAATTATTTCTTTGAGTATTTTTCTCAGACTAAATGGACTTCAATTAGAGATTGGATTCTGTTTTTTCAATGTGAGCTTAGGCTAATTCAGACATGGTGTCTTTTAGGCCAAGCTTAAAATGGCAAAATACTAAACCTGTAATAGTCTTAACAACTAATAATCATCAAAGAAACTTGGTTTTCACCCGCAACCTCTTTCATTATGATATTATGGCTTCAAACATTGAATGAGTAGTTGTAAAACATTTTTATGTTAGCTTATGTTTAATGTCATATGTTTAAGATGTATATCTGTCAATGTTCTTTTGTTCATATGGGCAGGAGCATTGTTTGGTTCAAAATAACATCTAGCTGCCCCTTTAAGTTGTGGCAAATAAACTTTTTCAGTGTTTTTATGTACTCCAAAGCAATTGACTTTTTACAGTGACGTGACTCACCAGTATCATCAGCCAAAAAGGCTTCTCATCCTCCCTACTGAACCCATGATAGAGATGAAGGCGCTTATCAGCATGTCTTCAAAGACACATCAACACCATACTTGGACTTAAATAGTGTTCCATTAGCCCACACAACTCTTCGGAACCACTTAGAATCAACCTTACCATATCTCTTCTAAAATGTCAATATGTTTTTGATGTTTTTCTTGGGAGAGCTATGACCTTTTAACATCATCTAGACACAAAGCCTGCCTGAGACAACCTTCTGGTAATTGTTTTTCCTGTCACAGCCTTGTCTGGGCAGTCTTTCCCAGAAGTATAATTCAGATACAGGTTGTATGAAGTCCGTACAATCATACTTATTAAAACACTTGAAAATGGCTTAGATGACTATTTTAGATAATAGCTGAGACAAAACTCTTTAAATTAAAATACACACCCTAACTATTTGCTAATTACAAAGACAGACTTAAGGTCAATTAAACCTGAAAGCTCAGGGGGCTATTCAGAAATGTTTGGTGAAAGCCAAGTTTAAACATTCAAATGTATGATCTAAAGTTTCTGGTAAAGAGGTGTACTTATCTCTGATCTTAGTTTAATGCCTCCATTCAAGGTTTTGTGTTATGTCAATATAATGTGTGTCAACAAATTACAAAAGCTCACCGGATAAAACATTAGTCACAAGGTCTTAGTAGTTAAGGTGGCAGTAACTTCAGGCTCCTGCAGATGGCGTTGTACAAGGATGATCGGGCTATCAATACCTGTGGAATGTTATGATGGGAAATGGGTTTCAAAGTTGATGTTAATGATTGGTAAAAAGGAGTGATTGCATTTGGGAGTGTCATAGTGTGAAGGAAATGGCTAAATCTGCAGGTGCTTTGAAGGGCACAGTCATATGGGTCTACCAACAGTGGCAAAAATCCTAGTATACAGGACATTTGTGTCAGAATTGTGGTTGAAAGATAATGGATAGGGAAGGCGCATTTTACGGCTTGTGAATAAAAATCGTTTTTCTTCCATGCAAAAATATCCGAAAGAACGTATAGCATGTATAGCATGAGCACAAGGTGTTTGCTCACTTCTGCTCACAAACTTGCCCTGTTACAGTAGGCAAACAGAGAAAAAATATTGGACCATTCATAACTTGAAACATTATTCTTTGTTTGAGGCGTCATTATATTAGAACCAGACTGCCTACATTGAACTGCTGGACAACCAGGTTTTACCTTTGGATTATCTAATCGAGGAGCATAACACTCCTATCCCTGTATTCCAAGATGGCAATTCTTTTGTTCAGAGGGCTGCAAATGTGACTGATTGGCATGTTGAACATGCAGGAGCATTCACACATCTGGACTGGCCCACAAAATCCACAATTGACGCAAGGAAGGACATCCACAAAATCTGTACGAAATGTGCAGTTCTTTGGCTGAACATTGTCGCCTACATCCAGAAGGCTGTCCTGTCGATTTATAGTGGTTATGGCATTATTGGCTACATTTCAGTCACAGGTTACTAACCTCTGTTTGCTGAGCTGATTTCTTGTTTGTTTTTGGATTTTTTCAAAACTAACTGCACTGGCTATACTTGGAAAAATAAGCTTTTTGGGGGCATTATTTATTATTCTACCTAATAACCATTTCTTCTTTGGATTTTAAGTAAAATGCAGAGTAAGAAGACATTACCAAAAAAGCTGCATGTTGATACTTGCCAGTGCTAAAGACATTCGGACAGTTTTTTTTTCCTCAAACAACTGCGGTGTCGCTGTAATTTTATGTATGGATGTTGCACTGCTAATCAATAGTGTTAATCCCAGTGCCCCACACTAACAGCCTGCTCTAATCATAATGTCATTTAGATCTGCTTAAATACTCTCTATATTATTTATTACTGGCAGAAAACCCAACAACATTTTAAACAATCCATGCTAGCTTTAATCCAGAAACTCTCAAAATACATTTAAAAAGATTGATTATGCGGTTAAGTTTATATAGTAGTATTTAGAAACCAACTGTGGGACTTTGATTTAGTAAACAAAGTGTAAGTGTTTGTGTTTGTGTGTGTGTGTGTGTACAAGAGATAAAAATGAGCCTGCTGTGAAGGAGGTGAAGCCCCATCCAGTTCTCTTATAACAGACAGCACAAGCCATTGTAAAGTCCATTTGTCAGTCCATATTTCCCACCTACGTTTAACAACATTAGCATAATATAGAGTAACCAGGTAGATCTTTCCCTATAGGATATCATACTGTGCTTCCTTTAACAAAATTATTTAATCTTAATAATTTTCTGAAACAAGATGCTCTCAAATACAAGCGTTTATCGGTACAAGAAATTCTAAAATAGATTATATTTAAGCTAGAATCATCTGTGCTCTAACCCTTTATCCTGGGATTTGATACCTATAACATGTTGGCAATACAACAGTAAAATAAGTCTAATAACATGCAAACAATCTGGGACAGTAATAAAACTGTTCACTAACACTATCTTTTTACCTTTTCTTCCTCAGAGATTGTGCTCAGATCCACAGCATCCCAGAACTTTATATTAGCCATTTTGAGTCATTTTTCATAATTTAAGAATATTTGAAGCCTGCATGTAAAGGCCTGTATGGGTTTTACAGAATTACTGTCAGACTAATGAAAAGTAATGAGTCGTTTTGCTCCTCTCATTCAATTGGACTTGCTGGCAAATCAGAGAGGAGAGAAATTCCATCAGACACTTAGCCTTGCGGGCAGGAAAAATCCAGAGTCATTCAGCCCTGTACCTATTAGCCTATTAAACTGAATGTGGTAGCAAATTATAGACCCACGTTAGCCCTCCTGACATGTTCTTGCACTCACTGTGGATTACGAATTAAAGAGTGATGGGTCTTTGATGCTGTCAAGTTAAAGCCAGTGGTGTTTCATCGTCGTTTGGAGCTCCATTTTTTAAAATAAATTTTGTGACAGTAGGGGCCAAAGCTGTGGGATGGAGATCAGATTGAAAGCAAAAAGTGGTGAATGTATGGCAGTAACCCCACTAACGGCCAAACCCAAATGCTTTTTTTATTGAAATGTAATTCTGTGATACAGCTCCAGTAGCCCGGCAGTTCCTAAGAACCTAAGATTGCCTTGTGATGTGAAGGTCAGGTGGTGCATTTATGGAACCCTGTGATGGACTGGCACCCGGTCAAGGATCTACATCTGTGTGTACCCAGTGAATTCTGGGTTAGGCTTCAGGCCCTGATTCTTCTGACAATCTTTTTTGTTACTTAGACTGAAAAGGTCGTTAGACATTCATCTGTGACTGTGGTGGTCTAGTGGTTGAGGTATTGGACTATGGACCAGAAGGTCCAGGGTTTAAATCCCATCTCTGCCACAGTTGGGTCCTTGAGCAAGGCCCTTAACACACAATTGCTTGGATTGTTAGACTGTATAAACTGTAAGTCCTTCCGGATAAGGGCGTCTGCTAAATGACATAAATGAATAAATAAATAAATCTTTCACTGACCATAGATTCCATTTGCTTCTTGAAGATCCCCAGACATTACCAAGCAATTTGTGAGAAGTAATCCCTCTAGGGTGTCCCTGGTCTGCCCTGGGGTCTCAAGAGAGGAATGCGCATGGGATTGGGGCATCCTTGTGAGATACCAAAACTACTTTAACTGACGAAATCTGAATAGGGTTTTACAGTATGAGGGTTTTCCTCTGTAGGGTGTTCACTATGTAGAGCTTTCCAACTGACAATGGAACCTTAAGAATGAGACAGTCCACCGAGTTATCATACATTTACATTTGTCATTTAGTAGACTCCCTTGTCCAGAGCAACTTACAATTCATGCAGTCTTACAAGCCAAGAAATTGAGAGTTAAGGCCTTGCTCAGGGACCCAATTGTGGCAGCTTGGGCAGTGCTTGGCCTAACCACTAGGCAACCACAGTCCACAGTATCCACACTGACTCTTCATGTCCTCAGTGTGTATACATGCAACATACTTCACGGTATATGAGTTTTACAGAATTTATTTAGTCTTTGCTGTGTTATTGAAATTTTAATCTTTTCATAGTTTTATTTATTGGAGAAACTTTTTTTTTACTTGTGTTAAGATTAACATGAGGGACAATTAGCTGCTAAGTAAACATAATTTATTAAATATTGCAAGATTGAAAGCACTAATATGTAAAACGTTAAAGTACATTTACTTAGTAACATACCTATTTTATACCAATTTTTTCTAAAATTATTATTTGGTACAGTCCACATACACACACTATTAAGTACTATAGGTACAATCTATAAAAAAAAAATAAAAAGTATGTTTCAATTATTTTACAAAATAACACTTGTGATTTTTCTTCCCTTTCTTTTTTCCTTTCTTTCTTAGTAAAACCAGCTCAGAACTGACCTTTGTTATTCATTAAACCTACTCGTGTGCAATGAGCAAAATCGGATCATTTCCTCACCCTGCTTTGACAAAAAGGAAAGTTTTTTTTCTAGATGCTAGAGAATTGCTGAACAAAATGTTTATTCATGCCTCATCTGGAGAAAAAAGGTCACGAGCAATCAAAAAAAATGTCAAATTGGGCATACTAGTGTTCTTTTTCTAAAAAACTTAACATTAATCCCTGTTGAAAGTGCAACAACTCTTTTCCAAGGTTCTACTCCATTGAACTCCTCACCCTGTCAGACAGAATAAGCACAGCAACCCTTTGGTGAAAGCTCAGGTAATTGGTCTTTAAGTCACTACCCAAAACTCACGATGATAGGTGGAGTTAGTGATGTAGGCTTACTGAACTTTGTTTGAGGACAAAGCTTCTGTTTAACCCCACAGACTGGTACAATAACTGCAAAACTGCTGCTTCTGACCTAGTCCACTTGTCCATTTCACACACTGTTGGACTCTTGAACAAGATCCTGAGGTACTTGAACTCTTCAACTAGGGGCATCCTCCACTCTTATTCAGACTGGGCATGCTGATTGATATATCTATGTTTCACACTCAGCAGCAAAATGCTCAACTGCATGTTGAATATTTGCCTTGGTTGGTGCTGAAAGGACATCATGATCTGCAAATAGCGGATGTTAACTCTAGCCCTCTGTAAAGGATGCATTCGAGCCCTGACTACATCTTGATCCTGTCTATGAATATCACAGACATCTTGTAGGGTGCATCTCGTCTCCACTCCTTTTGACACCCAGCTTGAACAGCTTCGATTTAATGCCAAGCATTTGGAAACAACACTCGGTATGTTTGTATAACTACCTGATTTGTGCAGTGTCCCTGAGAGCATATGCCGAGGTACACAATCACATGCCTTCTCCACAAAGCCACTCATAAGGATTACCCTTATGACTCTTAAGAGCTGGTCCATGATTCTACAGCATGAGCAAAACCTGCATTGATGATACTGTCAAAAACTATGTATCCTTAGGGCATCTTGAAACCAATCAAACTGTCTAAATAATTGGATAATTAGGTTCTTGTACATAAGAAGTGCTGTAGTATTACTATATAATTTACACATCCTTGTCCAAAACAATGTAAATGCTATTTAAATGGTTATAAGACAAATACAAATATTTGGACTGCATAATAAATTCCCGATAACCAAGTCCGTGATTAGCGGACTGTGGAATTCAAGAGACTGGAATTGTACAAAGAGGACTAGAGGCAGCAAGAAATGACCTCTACTTGACCTTGCTGGCAAGAAAGTGCAGGTGCAGCAATGCAACAGAGTTGTGGGGACAGTTTCTTGCTGCCACTGGACAACTAATATGATGGAAAGATGCCTAGAAGAACTGCTTGACAATCTGATTATCCCCATGAATATATCACTTTCTACTCAATCACCTTAATTGAGTTTGCATCTCATTTGCATAATCAAACTTTCTTTGCTTTTCTGGTGATCTTATTTATTAATTTAATATCAAATGCTTCTTTTTTTTAATTGCGTCATATTCATTTAGAAATATCCCCATATTTTTTGTGAGCAGTGAATTAAAGTCTTATGCACAAATTATGGAATGCTGGTTAAATTGTTTTATTGATAACCTTTCTGAATGGAAAAAAAGAGTAACAAAACCTTTGTTGGAAACAAACTTCACATTTTAATTCCAAAAATTATCAAGTACAAATGTTTTGGCATGCTCTACATGAAACAATTATCTCTGGGTCTGAATGCAGAGACTCAATATGTCCTATAGAACATTATAGTTTTTATGTTTTTTCATTAGTCTATGTTCACATAACTCCTGAACACTTCTCTATACACAGTATGTTTAGCTTAAAGGTACTTAACCTGGGAGCTGTGAAGGCTATTCTTAATCTTATGTGTCTTAAAGTCCTAGGATGATTTTAAGGCTTGTTTTGGATCATTGCCTTATTCTAATATCCAACTTGATCTTTAGGATGTGTTGTTACTTAATAGAATCCATTCCTCCCTCTGTCTGCACAGTATTTCCAGTGACAGTAAATGGTTGCAACACAGTATGGTTGTACAGTATATAAACTGGCAAGAATAGCAAGAAATAATCTTAGCCTTGCTTGTATTTTTTTGGTGGCTGTATGTTAGACTTTTAGTCAAAATTGTTACTTTGTCTGTCACAGAAACATGTTCATTAATTTTAATACCCCACTTTAACCATGGCTGCTGGAACCAACCGCAGTCAAGGCACTAATTCATTGCATGCTACTTGTGCAAAATAACATACTCACACTGGTGGTTTTGTGGACTGCGGTAGCCTAGTGGTTAAGGTACTGGACTCTGGACCTGATGATACAAAAACTGCCACAGTTGGGTCCTTAAGCAAGACCCTTATCTACGGTGGCTGTGAAGTGCAAACCACAACAACATTAACTAATCACAATTACAAATTACAAAAACGCAACAACATTAACAAAAACACAACAACATTAACTAAGCACAATAACAAATTACAAAAACGCAACAACATTAACAAAAACACAACAACATTAACTAAGCACAATTACAAATTACAAAAACGC
>JAUZSU010032542.1:0-21926 GCA_034780255.1 Parotocinclus maculicauda | reverse complement strand
ACGGATATTACATACTGTACACGTTCTTTGGTCCGATTAAGTGGAATTTTGGTCCAAATAAGCGAATAACATTACACTTATTTAATAGGATTTTTTTCGGTACTTTAGGATTTGGTCCGAATAAGCGGCTGGTCCTATTAACCGGTGGTCCTATTAACCGGATTCTTGTGTATATGATCTAAGTTTTTATAGGAAATTGGGTGCCTTTTTGAGTCTTGGTCCTCCCAAGGTTTCTTCATTATAACGTTTAAACAGTTTTGCTTTGCCACTGTTGCTCCAGACTTGCTTGTTTAGGGCTTTGGACCTAGATCATTCTAAAGATGCAAATAAATTTGACTTTAATCAGAGCAGTAATGATTTGGGGTGTGACTGACCTTTTTGTGGAACACCAATCTGTTTGAATATTACAGTTTATGCTATGATATCTTCTTCATCAGCACTAAGTTGCACATGTTTTGTTGATACCAGGCTCATTTAACAAAAGTTGGAATTAAAAGCTTTGAAAAATATGGCAGACAAAGAAAGGCTTTCATATCCAGGTGCTGCTGGTCAGAAAGTGCAGGTGTAGGCTAATTAAAGCTAATGTGCCTTTAATCCTGTATTCATTTACATATCCTTTTCTCTTCAGCATAATTTTAAAGTTGCAGTGGAAAACCCAGAAACTAATTGTCCACAGATGTGCTGGCTTGATAACCCTGCTTGCCTGGCTTTCCTCACACTATGTTTGATGACGGAACACACACCAGTGGGCCAGGTCGGGTTCAGACTTTCTCCTTAGCTAGGCTGGTTTCTTGATATTGAAATAAATGATATTAAATAAAGTTTATTGAATGATTAACAGACATTAGCAGAGGATTGGGAATAATAAAAAACAAAGTGCTTATGAACAGCCTTGATTACCGAACTTGTCCTGATTTAAGGCTGCTCCAGGAGTTGATGGATAAATCTGTGCCGCTTAAAGTCACAGTGAGACGTACTGTAAGTAAGTACTTTATTTTTAATAAATTAAATATTGTCTACTGTGTAGAAAAGAGGTTAACTTAAAGATGCTTTATTGATTTATAGTTGCTATTATGACACCTGCCTACCTTTGGACTCCCAGCTACCCGGAGACCCATATTGTATCTTGTACTTGCAATCTTTATCAGCTGCACTTTTCAGATTTAGTCAGGGTCGCCCTTTACTCTTATGCACAATTTATGACATCCACGTATACAAGACCCGGGATCGAATTCCTGGGGCATGTTTGACTGGGTTGGTGACATAAAAGCTTTAATTTGTAAGTCTGTGCAAAGTCTGTGCAAACCTTCACACCCCCTTTTACTATGACTTAAAATAAAAAAGACGAAGCAGATGAAAATGCTAAAATGTTTACTGAAACAAATACTGATTCCTATATATATAATATATATATGTTCCTATACAGTGTAAAGCCCCCCCCACCCCACCACACACACACATAAAACTCTGTTTATTAACGTAAATTAATTACAATTAAAAAAAAGAAAAAAAAAAACCAAAAGACTTAAATTGTGTTTAACAGAACGTAAATAAGCTATGTTTGGGTACACACTCTATGTGTGTGTGTGGGCATGTACTGTACATCATGACGACCAAATGTTCCCACAAGCATGGAAAGATCTGAAATTTTGGGCATGGTGGGGACATCATGCTGGTCTCCACAGGCATACATGGATTTTTTACAGAAACTGCAACATTATTTAAAAAAAAACGTACAAAAAAAGCTTCCTTATTAAAAAACTACAGCTACAGTAATTTCCAGTCTATGGAAAGTCCCCACCTGGATAGTGTGTGTGTGTGTGTGTGTGTGTGTGTGTGTGTGCGTGTGTGTGTGTGTGTGTGTGTGTGTTGTTGGGTGTCAGCTGCAGGAGACTCAGAGCTCTGTGTGCAGCAGAAGGTTCTGACAATCCTCTCATTTCCACCCACTCCAGGCAAAGGGCTTTTATCCACTGTTTTAACCGATTGTTTAAAGAAAACTAAAGGTTTGGCCTGATTTATTGTTTCATTTGGATTATTCCGAAATCGGTTTGTTTGCCCTGTAAAACATGTGACAGTGTGTTTGTCAGATGTATAGAATTGGGTCAGTGACAGTTTCTTTAATGTCTCCTGGAGGACATGAATAAAGACGACTCTTGTGGTCAGAACAGAACTGGTTAACTGGATGAACGATTATTTTAGAAGTCAGTGTCAGATCCCAGTCCAACTATGAACGTCTTTGGATGTCCTTTATCAGTTGGCATTAATCGAGTGAACTTCTGCTGAACTTGTTTGAGTGCATATGATTTATATTTGGATAAGGCTTTAGGATTATAGTAGTGGAATAATAGTTAGAAGTTCCATAGCTCCATCATGCGCTTGACGTTATTTTGAATCGATATTGTGGAAACCAGACTGGTGTTTGGAGCCTACTTTTACATAAAAATGTTTTAGGTCTCCAATCATGGAAAATACAAAACTAATGCATCTCATGGAGCAGAAACAAACTTAATCTTGCAGACTGAACTCTTAGGTTTTATACCAAGCATGTCATGATTTGTTCATTAAAATATAACCCTTTGGGGCTAATAAATCTTTAAAAATAAGGCAGGTTCATAATCAAACATGCAGGTTAATGAAATTCACTAAAGGACAATAGCATGTTTGGGCCTATTTAGTTCTTGTGGTTCACCATCTCTGAATTTAACGACCCATGGGGAAGGTTTTACATTCTTGATTTCTTTTAAAAAATGCACAATTTGTGGAAAAAAGTCACAGATGTGCAGGCGCGCTGGGAGATACTTTGGGAGGCTGCCAGCTGAATGTGGGGCTGCACACGCATACGCAAGGACAGAACCAAATAGTCGAAACTCTTAACTGTGCAGCACAGAGGCAGACTTTTGGCTTTCTTTTATTATGAGGACTTGCCACTGACATCATGTTACTGTGGCTCATTAATTCTACACCTCCACCTAACCTTAAGCTCAGTGACCTACAGCTTTATTTTGGTTCTTTTGGCTTTTGAAAACAAAGTTGCTGTTATTTTAATGAACATCTTTCTGTACTTGTGAGGACAATCTGTTTTCAAATGAATATGACTTTTTAACAAATGTTTCCTCAATTAATTAATGTACATAACTGGTGCATCTCCACCCCAATTGTTATTATATTTTAAATGCCTACAGCCTGGCAGTGCCCATATTCACATTTTGTAGATGTGAATGGCAGGTGAGTTTAGGGAAAGGTTTTAGAGGAATATTCCATCATTATCCAATATAATATCTAATGCATCTGTACTGTATGGATGAAAACCAAGAACAATAGTTGTAAAACTTTTCCCTGTACAGAGATGAGAATGGAAACTCCATAAAATCCAAACACAATGCACGTGCAGTCCAACAAGTGCTCTAAGAACTTGCCATTTTCCCATGATAATTGCAAATACAATACATTTGAAATGCTACTGTTTCATACAGTAAATATTACCTAGACAGAATAATAATACCTAAACTGGAATTGCTAACCACTTTTTAGTGAAGCTTTTTAACCCATCAAACTGTCTGAGAAATACAAATCAGAGTTTCTATGATGGCCAAATAGCAGTTTTACGAAGTGGACAGGTCTTCATGCAAAGCCTTAACAACTCCCATATATGGAAACTATTATAACTTTTGGTGGTTTTGTCATTTTGACAAAATTTCATCATAGTTGTTCTCTTTTTTGGACCAATGATGTTGCATTTTTTTTATTATGTTTCTGTTAGCAAGCAGATGTATTAAACCCAACTGGAAAAAAATGCCAAACTATTTCATAAGATCCTGAACAGGAAATAAAAAACATGTGATCCCCTTTAGTAATTAATAGAGTAGTGTATTTAGACTGCAGGTTAACCTGCAATATGTGAATAAAGAAATGTGAATGGATCAAATTATAGTTTGTTTTATTGTATTTTTAGTGTTCAGTTCAGCTGATGCTCTGTTGAATAGCTTATCATTAACACTGACAACCTGGAACACAATTAAAATATTTTTTGATCTATTTGATAAGAATAACCTTGTAATAGCTGCTTAAATTTAAATCATCTTAACTGCTAATTTGTTTGTTTGCACCTGAATTCAGCAATCAGTAGTCAATTTAACAAACCTGCTGTATACAATTTATTAAGTATTTATAAGGGCAAAAGTCATGGGGTTTTTCTTTTTGAATTTTAATTAATTTAAAAAGTAAACTAAACACTAGTCCTGCCAGTGACTTCTGGCTGGGCATTACACAAATAATTGGCAGTGTCTGAGGGAGGGGAGGGCAGACAGGGGAGCGTCTCACTGTAAGATAAGTAATAGACTTAAGCCCCATCCAGGGAACATGTTCTCCTATGGATCCCCAGAACCTTCAGATTTAGCAAAGTTGAAAAAATTACAACAATAATGAAAGTGTCTATTTTTGTTTTCTGTGTTCCCTCTCTAGAGCTGGGTCCCTTCTTGCACCCCGACCCACATTTAATTATATTAAAGCGGGTATAGAAACTGCATTATTGAATAAAACTTAAACGTATAACTGTTGTATAAGTGAGCATGACATTTATGAAGTATCCTTTTTAGTTCATTTAATCAACATCAGCAACAAAAACCAGGTTCAGAACTTTATCTTCAGGTTTGTTTGCTGGCTTAGTGCCCTGTCTCAAGAGCACTGGCGCAAAGCTGCTCGTGTGTGCACACCAAATTTGCCTTTTTTATTTCATTGTAAATATTGGCACGTCCTTTGTGATGAATGGGAAACGACTTGAGGGAACTTGATAATTCTGCACGTGTTTTGCCGTCTGTGTTTGCGGGATCGGCTGCTTCGTTTGAATGGACGCTGGCTTTCTTTTTAAACAGCCATGAGAGCGCTATTACGAGGAGACGCGTGTCCTAATGAGCTCTTTTTCAACCCGCTGAATGAACCTTAGCGCCCCGCTGCGCGCCCTGCCAGCTCTCGAGCTATTTAATCCCCCTAGATGGGCTTAATTTAAGTGTGCATTGGATTAGTGTCGGTTTAGGGACAGTCAGCAGCTCGTAGCCTACCATTTGTACAGGTTGATCTATAAAAGCAACAGGTTGAGGAAGCGCACTCAGACTGGGCCCGGCTGCTGTGATGGAGGACACACTGTTTGACATTGACCTTGATGCAACTACGGACTTTGCCTTCTGGGGCCAAATGGATCCCAACTTTCAGCTTCAGTCCCAGCTCGACTCACTGCTGTTTGATTGCACGGCGGTAGCAGGTGAACTTTCGCCCTGGTCCTCCTTCGGGGGTCAGTCAGCGTTCCCGGAGGCGCAGCTCACTTTCCCGGAGCTGGACTCCCGTTCCCCGGGGACAGAGGTGGATCATGCGGTCGCTGAGGCGGAACATGAGCACGATCTAGGTAAATCCAGGTCGTGCCGCCTGCCAGCCAGCCATCACACACACCAGTTCCATCAGCATCAGCACCACCCTTACAGGGTACAGAGGCACGCGGCCAACATCCGAGAGCGCAAGCGCATGCTCAGCATCAACTCAGCGTTTGAGGAGCTGCGCTGCCACGTGCCCACCTTCCCCTACGAGAAACGCCTGTCCAAGATCGACACTCTCAGGCTGGCCATCGCTTACATCGCGCTGCTCCGCGAAATCCTCGTGTCCGGCTGCGACCCGAAGGCCTACGTGGACGAGTGCATGAAGAACGGTTACAAAAACCACACGAACGCCATCTGGAACACGAGCGGTGAGTTTATGTAGAAAATATACAGCCTGGAATTGTAATTCGTTACTTTTTTAGGTTCACGTCGTTCTATTATTATCTTAGGACATATTTCCATGTTTAGATCAACTGAATTAAATGCACATTGCATTTACAAATATGAAGTATCACCAGTTTAATCCCTATAATAAAGATTTTTTTTCCTGAGGCTGTCACCCTGTTAAACTCCACACAGTCACTTTAGCTTCACTCTGGCACTGATTATCATTGTTTTGTTTTGCACATCCTACTGCATTATTTATTTCAGCACACTCAGGACTGTACATAATCCACATATTCCAGATATTGCATATCATCACTTACACTGTTTCCATTTTGCACCTGTCCATACTTATTTATTTTGTATATTAGCACAGTTTATTACCAGCACTACTCAGTTCTGTTTACATTCTTTGTACTGTATATTAGCTATTGCACATTTGTATCACGTCCCATGCCTCCAACACCTATTGCACCTTATGTAAATAAATAATCTATATTTAATAATCTTGCACTTCTGGTTAGATGCTAACTGCATTTCATTGTCTGTGTACCTGTACTCTGCGCAATGACAATAAAGTTGAATCTAATTTAATCGAATCTAATAAAATAGAATAACCTAAAATTACCCTGAAATACAAGCACAGGGAGTAAAGTCGTAAATCTTACATTATAAATTAATTTTAATCAATTGTAAGGTTTCACGCATCACCAGGCTATATTTGCAAATTAAATTGTCTGACTGTAACTTTCAGGTTCTTATGATTTCTTTTACGTATTTACTAACATTTATAATAAATAACTATAGATATTCAATTAACTGAAAGACAAAATTAATAAATATGAAACCTAGGTTGTCTCATAGCCCCTTAAATAGAATTCTGCAGTACATTTGTTAAAGCAGATATTCAGGTTTATAATGTCATAAACAAAATTTATTGGAAACTTTTAAATTGTGCAAAAACCTCATGCATTTTAAGACTGTAAAATAATTTGCATCATATTTGTGTTATGAGTGAGTGAGAGATATCCTTAAACTCATTATATTTTAAGGCATTTTATGATGCAATATCTGTTTATTAAATATTTAAATCCAACTATTAATGAAATTTAGCAGGAGGGAATCAAGAGGAGAATTATACAAACATTTTTAAATATTGTGAATAATAAATAGAGCTATTACCACCAGAAAGCTGCCTTTTAGGCAATTTTTGCCATCTCTTGCCAGTCAAAATGCCTCATCTTTTTATTAGTTTTTAATTATTTTATATATTTTACAAAAATAAGAGTGATTCTGAAAAATCCAGCATAATATCTTACATTTGGTGTTAGTTATTTTTTATCAAAACCAGCTGACTAACCCTGTGATATGTGTAAAACATTACAGATGGTAACTCTGACAGAACTATATCAGATAGCCAACTCGTTTCTGAATTCACACTTCCACCTGGAGAAAACACTTCGGGTCATTTTTCCATCAGTGTAGCTGGTACTGATATGAAAATAATGTACTGGGTGCATTACAAGACTGTGTCATGTCTCACTGCAACTTTCCAGAGGTAATGAGAAGCACTGAACAGACGTTCTGCCTAAATAGAGAGGTTTGAAAAACCTTGTGTGCAACTGCATTTAAACTAAAACAATGTGAATTACATATAAGCCGAGCAAAAACAATCCTGCTACACGGTTAGCCTGCAAGTTCACCAAAACCAGATTTACAGTGATGCAGAACAAACATGACATTTAAGTCAACCAAAATGACCCGGCACTCGAGTGGTGTGGTGCTCTAACACACAGGCCCACTGCTGCAGAGACCTGTAGTGCCTTCCCATCCACTCAGACCTCACAAGCAGACATGACTGGTTATGTCTGAGGAAGCTGGCATTCTACCCACAGGAAACTTATGCCTGTGCCTCTTAACATTTATAATCCAGACTAGGTATTTTATGTATTTTTTATGTATTTTCTTTTCATTATTATATATTCCATTACTGCATCAAAAGGCTGAACATATATACTTATGTTTCCTTATTTATTTTATTTTATCTCCCTCTGAAAGTCTAGACAACTGTGGCTGTTAATTTAATACTGGACTTGGTACTGTAATGTTTTCAATTGTATATATATATAATAAAGTATAATAAAGTAAACAATAGTTATTAGCCCTACACAAGTTAAACTCTGTTGTTCATTATTTATTCATTATTTAACAACAAATTAAAGCAAGTATGTGCTGCACATAATTACATTTTCTAAAAAGGGGATATGCAAATAACCAAAAGCTAATTAGATTTTAAATAAGGGTTGTATCACTTAACCAGACACAGTTAAACAGTTCCATTTATTTATGTTTACTGTTTCATTCCCATCTGCTCGTTTTGGTGCTCAAAAGCTTCCTTCGCTCTAGCACGAGCACTTTCACTGCACTCAATAGGCATTTAACTTAAGCGCATCCCCTCATCAGAGAGCAGTCTTTAATGAACAAGTCTGCCGTGTTTGTTAGGCTTAGACCTGTGTGTGTGCTCCAGTCGTCATTAAAATGTAACTAACAGCTCATGTTTGTCCTGCTTTTGTCTCCTTCGCCTCCAGATCTGACAGCTCGCCTTTCTTGGATAAAGTGGGATTAGCCTGCAGGACTGACTGGCTTGGCTCGATGGGGAGGGGGGGGAGCTGCTGGGGGATTCAAACCCCCACCTCTCAGGGGCAGCTTGGCATCATGGCACACTGACATCTGCACGCTTCTCACCATGTCACATGTCGGCGCTTACCGGAAGCTTTTTATATTTTAATTTGTTGTGGGAAGAAAATTAAAAGTAGGTTTTGCTGTGCCACTCCAACCGGGTGCTCAAGGTGAATGAGACTGGGTTCCAGTCTGGCAAAGACATGCCACTTGTGAGGAAGACGAGGGAGATGCTAAAGATCTTGGGTGCCTGTTTAAGTGTTTTGTGTGAGTCTTAGCGTGGTTGTCTATCAACCACATTTACATGACAGAGCAGTATTGTTTGCACTAATTACACTGGTTTTGAAGCTACTGATTGTAAGTGTATTTGCTTTTATTTATTAAGACCGAGGTCATATTTAAAGTTTGTTTATTTAACTGCGTTATTTATAAAAATGCTGCCTGTGCTTAGCCTTTGGAACATCTGGCAAACTTTTAGGTGGACAGATTTATTTCTCTTGTCATTTCAGGTGAATTCAAATAAAGAAAACCTCTATTATTACAGTCTCTTTTTATAAATCAGACATTTTGAACGGTGTAATAGTGAAAAAATACGCTGCAGTAAATGTTCATTACTACAGGTGCATGTGTTTGCATTGGCCCGGAAAATCAGTTCCACTGGTGACATTGAATTCACAGCTGTCGCGTCCCCGCGCTATGCCCCCAGTTTGCAGACGGAACTTATTTGAACAATTTCCCTTGGTGAAGTAACACAGGGGGCCTCAGAGACCACACTTACATCCTAGCACAGAGCTGGAGATTGTACAAGCCTGGGATGTTTGATGAATGTCTTGCTTATTCTTCCTGGTGTGCTGCTAAAAGTTGAAAAAAACTCAAGAACACACCTGGTTTTCAGGTGATTTTTTTTTCTTTACTCCTCCTGTTCTGCAACGGCGATTTCTCCACCGTTAATGGCCCTCAGTGGATATAATTAAGCAGGAGCTTGGAAAGGTATGGCAAGTTCATTAAGAGTTACAAACTCAAAGTCTCAAAACCTGCAGAATTTTATGGTTCGTCTTTAGCTTTCTCAGACTCTGCAAGGTGGTCGTGTCCCGTCTCACGGGCTTAGCGCTGTTCTCCACCTGGTGAGCCAATATTGTCCTCTTGACTGCTTACACTCCTGCTGTTTTACACAGCCTCTGCGACCGTACGCCTGTGTTTAACTATAGACCTTAGATTGAACAGTCGAGTCTCAGTGTTTCAGCCCAGTCTTTAGAGGTTGGTGCTTAATTTATATGTTTGGCTAAGTGCTGCTTTATCCACAGTGATGTGCTTAGCAGGACATCGTCTACGGAGCAGGTGTGTGTTGGCTCTCTAGGTCCCAGCCACCCATCAACATTACACTATCCCTTCTGTGTTATTGCCATACCAGAGGTTTCAATTACACCAGTCAGGCAGTGTGCTTCTCCACTTGCCTGTTGTGTGGCCCAGGAGAACTGTGTGTGTCACTGTTACACACTGTCTGACTGATTTACACCTCCATTTGGACAGAGTCGAAGTGCAGCTCAAACTTGAGACTCGTCCTGCTGCAGGGATCAACGTGAGGATCCAGGACCAGAGGGTTTAGGACAGGTCTTTATTCTTGGCATACCAAAGATATTAGTTAAACTAGGTTTACAAGAAGTGTCTGGTGGTATGCTCCTGGTCTGGATTATATAAGTTACACTAAATGTCTCTCAGCTCAGAAATGGGCATAAAATAAAATAGATTTTTTTAAATAATACTTATTGACATGAGGCCGTATATGGTCTCTCTTTAATTGTTTCTGGTTTTGTGACGCATACCTCAAACAAATTAAATGAAATTACTTTAATGGATAGCATATACTTTCAAACAGAGAAAAAATATGGAACCATACAAAACAAATAATAAGTACTACTTTGTTGCTCCTCCTTGGGCTTTTATGACAGCCTAAATTCTCTGAGAAACAGATTTTGACTAATGAAAAACAAAATTCTATATCAAGCTGGTTCCAACTTTCTCGAATAATCGTTGACAGATAAGGACTGCGGGATGGGGCCTTGTCATGGAGCATTTTTTACTTTTTTTTAAATAAAATTTTCACCCTATATTTTCAATCAGATTGAAATCCGGACATTTTCTGACCATGTCATGCCTTTTTATTTCATTCAACCAATTTCATTTAACCAGTTCAGTTCTGTTCACTAACATTCACTCCCATTTCTGCCCATTCGTTTTTTTGTCTTGTTTTGTTGTGCATTTTCTATCCTGAAAATTTGTCTTTCTTGGTCTACAAATATGTTTCTTTTAATAACCTTCCAACCGTGAAGAACCAAGCCCTTATTCCACTCTCCATGCTGGATTTCTTACATGCACAAACTTTATAAATCTTTCCACTGTTTCAACAGATATCTATTTGGAATCATGTTTTCGTTCAAATTGTCCAATAGCTCGTTAAGGCCTGTCAGAACTCCCTTTTAAAATTTGTGTCAGTTTTTTTCAGCATTGAGTGATTGCATCATTTTGCTCTCGGCCCCCCATATTGATCTGGAAAAATTGCCTTTAATTCAAATATTTTGTCTGAGATATGCTTTAGGAAGCCAGAATGTTTAGATATTAAACAAAAAAGGTTTGGTATCATATCTGTGATTGGTTTATTTGCTAGGAAATAAAATGGCTTTGTGAACATCCTGAATTGGAAAAGCTGCAGCTTTTTCAAAAGAAATTTCCTCTGTCTTCTTGAAATTGCTTATAGTTTTCATATAGGCTAAAATAAATTTAAATAATACATGATTTAATCTTTCATGTGGGCAGAATCCTGCTTTAATATCTCGATGCTAGTAAAGCTAAGAATTCCGCTAGTTGCAAATCCATGTTGCATGTAATCATTGATGTAATCATTTATATACGATGTTAAAACACTGGAATATAAATAGCCTGCAGGACTGCAGTTTCAGATAATACAATGCTTGTGTACTTGTGCAGAACAACATAAATAAATGAAGAAAATGTCATTATTTTTATTTATACAGCACTTCTAAAGATAATGGTAGCAACACAAGAGAATCCCTCCTTCCTTAGGAACTATGTACCAATGTTATATACTGTAAAAAATCAAAAAGATCATAAGACAAAGTAGACACGTTTCATGACGCACAATAAACTGCATCCATGATATTCAGCAACCCTGCCATTCAGATATTTAGTAATCTATATTAGATTAATTGTAGCACATACAAAAACTCAAATTGTCAGCCCAATATAGACTGTTCTAAATAGTGTCGATATGAAATGAATTCTGACAACAAATCCATTTTAAGCGGGCCCCTGGCTCTTAGGTTTCACTGGACCAGAGGTTTGCACAGGTAGTCTAGGCAGTTGTCATTTCTTGCAGTAATTAATCCACATGACATGATTAGTCCTGTCTCCCTCTAGTGGAACAGTTTGATTCCTAGCAGTTTCATAAAACATCAGTATTGTAGACTAGACCGTTTATTACACTTTATAAAATTTGTGTATACTTGAATATAAAAACTGGATAGAAGACATCATTTTAAATGTTTTTCCTGTTCCAGAGAACACAAATTTATATTACTGCAACTGCACTTTTCTTTTTCTTCAAAATCTAAATACAAAACCAAAATGTCCCAATCTGATTTAATAATAAACTGGCATTTGCTTGTACCAGCCTGTCTACAACATCGGCTTTTGGTTTGGTTTAGGGTCGAGTTTTGGTTTATTTAGTGAACAGGACGGTCAGGGGGAAGCAGCAGGAAGCTTTGCGTACTCAGAGAGACAGGTGTGTTTACTGGGTCTCCTTCAGGCCCACCAGACCTTAATCTTAATTTAAACACAATCACAACATGTTCCTGTGGAAGCTTAGGCACAAAGCATGGAGTGATATTCATGACTCATGAAGGCAAACTTCCTCTGAAAAGCCTCTGAGGGTGAGAGTTTTGCAATTTTGTCAAATAGTAGGGACTTGATCACGTAGATGTGATCAATGACTTTAAAAGAAACAAATTGTCACCATAAACCAAATGTCATCATTTAATGTCTGCTTGTGGCCAGGAATCAAACCTGATCCACAGCTTTTGGTTACCTTGGGTTCTGCACGGCTAAATGAAAAAAAAAATTGACTTGAATGTCGATACTCTGCAGTAAGTATGAGTTGGATTATAAAAACACACAGTGTTTTAGTTCAGGTCATTACTAATAATCTTCAGCATCACTACATAAACAAGGTGATTGGCAACTCTGATTGGCAATCAGGAGAACATGCTTTCCTCCGATTATTCACATATTCTACACAGACCTTGATTTTTTTGTAAATAATTATTTAAACCTCTCTCTGTCAGACAAAATGACTGCTTTTTTAATTATTCTGATGGAACAGACAAGGATCATTTTTTTATTTAGATTAGAATAACTGTACAATCAGATTTTTTTCTCCCTCAGTATCAAATCAGGTCACTAAACACGTGTGCATTGACAAGTTCAGGGGTTTGTGTACTGTCTTACCTTCTTGTTAGGACTTGAGCTTTACTGTAAATGTCCTGCTCACGTTTACACCAATCATGAGCGGTTATAAACTTGTGCTTGGCCAATCAACAGAGTAAACAGGTTGTGTTTGCCCAGGCTCTGTGTGGTAGACCTGGCCACCTGGCCTCACAGCATTGTGAGCCTGAGGCCAACCTCGGCACCAGGGTCACAACTGCATGTCTCATTAAAACACGGGGCTCAGAAAAGGCTGTGTGAGAGCAGAGAAAGACGTCTGTATATTTACTGCTGTAATTAGCTGCAGATTGCAGTCACCTCTTCAAAGGAGCTAATAAGTTCAATTTCCACTTAAAATTTAACAGTAACTTTTAAAAAATGATCATGTTACATGTGGGAGGAGATTTACTCAGTGCAGCTTTAATGTTCTTAAATTAGCACAAGGCAATCGATCAGCAACGATCCTGTATCAAACAATGTAGAACGAAGGCAGAAATGTTGAGTAGTCTATCATTAATACTGGTATATTATATTTTTATTGTTTAGATCTGGAGTGGGAGAACCTGATGACTTTAAAAGAAATAACACCAGCCTTACACTAAATAATTTTACAGCATGTCATTACAATTATTAGGTGAAAGGTAATCATAGCTGCCTTAAATAAGCCTTTTTCCAGTCTTGATGTTATAATATCATCAATAAGTCTTGATGATTAATATTATCGCAAGTCACAATCAGAGTTTCATACTGCACATGGCATCACTGGTTGGTAATAGTCTCTATGCATTTAATAAATAACTACCTACATTTTCTCTTTTCTCTCTGAGCTTATGTTCCAGTTCCAGCCCCACACACTAAAATGTTCCTCCACTCCAGCTCCACTCCCACCATGCCCAGGCCCCACTAGAGGGCTGCATCTCTCTCCCCCTTTCGTTTGGCAGGAGCCGATGTGCCACCAAGGACCATCCCACTGAGGATTTAACCTCCTAATGTGACTCTTATATGGGACGAAATGATGCAATGCTATTTTATTCAGTATTGTATTTATCTACTACTATTTACTTAGTTTCTGTTATTTGAACAATTACCACAAAGTTATATGACAAGATAATTTTACATTTAACTGAGCCACCCAAGGAGGTCGGACCCCTTTTTGAGTCTTGGTGCTCCCAAGTTTTCTTGCTTATAATGTTTAGGGAGTTTTCCTTTCCACTGTTGCCATAGGCTTGCTCAATTTGGTATTGGCCTTATAATTAGAAGATAATAAAAACTGTAAAGCTGCTTTGAGACAATGCTCCATTGTAAAAAGCGCTATATAAAGAAATCGGACATGACAATCCTTATCCTACGCACATAGTGACAAAAACATGAAGACATAGAGACAAAAGTCTTATCTAAGCTTTTAAAAATCTTTACAAAATGTTTTCAAAGCTGTCTACTCTATGATCAGACTAAGCCAATATTGTGCAGATAGAAGAAATCATACAATTCCCAATAGAAATGTATTCATTGTTCGTTTACTTGCTGAAAGAGTACGGCTGCTTCAGTAAAGTTGCACTTTCTCTAAGAAATCCAAAAGCAAACATTGAACTTTTAGTTATCTAAGAAACGGAAGCAATTACTAACTCCTATCCCACCTGCTTTAATAAACTCCACAAACCAATCATCTCAGTGAACTAATAAGCTCCCAATAAAACTCAATAGGCAATGAAATTATGAGTATTGCCAACTCAATTACAGTCGACTCAAGGAACTAACAAGTTAACATTAGGTTTCAATATTAATTAAAATACACTGCTCACAAAAAGTAGTGGATATGAGATGCAAATTAAGTTATAATGATTAAACAGGAAGTTATATATTCATGTAGGTGAACAGAAGCATGTTAAACTGGACCAGAATGCCCCCACATTGACTGTTCAGTAGGGTGTATGATCACCCAAGAGTGACAGGATCAGATTATCCAGCAGTTCTTCTGGGATCCTGTCATTTTTGTGAGCAGTAAGCAGTCACTAACGTAAAGTCCTCATTTATAATTAATCATTTAATAATACTTATAATTCAGCAGTTCTGTTATTTCTTAGTGGCACACAAGGTCTGATATTTTTAATTACTTACTATTTATTATGAATTCCCTCTAATGAAAAGGAATCTCTACTGCTCTAAATTGTATATGTTTTGTAGCTTCTGTTCTTGCTTTATAAATCATAAAGTGAATAAATGACTTCTACTTGATTATAGTATAGGTAAAGTTTTAAAATACAGTTGGTATAATGGTTTAGTAAACCAGAATTATCTCATACAGCTTTAAAGAAAAAAAAAAAACCCACCACACAACCACTTAAAAACGCTTTGTTTTCCACTCTGGCGCATGTAAATAAAATGAAGGATCCCATCTCCCAGTTCAAATCTCTAAATGACAAGACTGAAAAGATGAGAGAGAAAAAACGGAAGATTTAGCCTATAAATCTGTAATCTGGAGTGGGTTTGGCTTGTCTGTTCCGTCACACTGTCAAATACAGATGTGTTAATGTATTCGACTTGCTGAAGGCGCTTTAATATCAGAATCCTTTAAAAATAACAAACTGAAACTAAAAGAGACTAACAGTTATAATAATATCATTCAGGTTATTTTAGCTATTAAGGAAATCAAACTCCTGGATTGGTAAATACATATTTTTACATTTTCGTAATCTTTTTAGTAAAGCATCACAGACTCGGCCTGTCAGAGAACAAACCAGAGCGTGTGATGAAAGCGTTCTGGCCTATTTGCTTCACCTCAGCTAAAATCAAAGCGAGCAGAGGCAGCAGTGTTTTGGGGCCCCTGGCACCCTGGAGAGAAGCCACGCAAAGCCCCATGATCCGGGCCTGACAGCACACACAGCAGCCGAGGCCTGCATCATATTATACAAACCTAAATGCTTCAAGCTGTTACACACTCCCTCATGCAACATTCATGAAGGAACCTCAACACAGTTTCAGATACACCTTGTCATGGAAAACAGAAACAGAAGTACAGAGAAAACAGAATACTTAGCTGAGTTACATATATTAATAATTTTTACAAATAATTCAAAATTGTCCGGGACGGGTATTAAAAAATATTTTTTACATTTTATTTATATGGATTAACCATGATTTAAAACTTGGGTCTTTCCGATACACAAGTTAAGATTTCCCATAGAAGGGTGGCACAATCACCAGTGGAAAGCCCAATAAAAGAAATTAATGACCCTTCTTTTATTTATTCATTAATGTTTATGATCATACAAAGTTTTTCCTTTAGGCTTTCTTTACCCAAAGTCACACAGTTAGAACTAATGGGAATTAATATATGAAACCATTTTTCCAGTGGAGACACTGCAACACATTCACCAGTGGGAAGCCCAATAAAACAAATGATTATTTCTTATTTAATTAGTTTATCTATTAGACACCCCCAACCGAAGTCACATAACTGAGTGATAACTCTGTCAGTCTGTCAGTACATTAAAAAAATGTGATTTAACTTCTGTTTGATTGGCAATCTATATTAATTTAGTAAACCAGGACGTGTGCAAGTTAAAACTCTTTCCAGAACAGCAACACTTTCTCCGATGGAAGAGCCAAACAGAACAAATTAAAATTGTGTGTATTTATGTGCTTGTTTGTCTATTTTTTCAATTTATGGCAATCAGAGTAGTGTTTTCCTGGGGAAGCCCAGTAAAACACTAATGATTTGGTTTTTAATGGTAAACAGACTTTTTGCATTAGACTTTCTTCATGCCGTCTGCCATATCTATGTCTCGTGCTTAATTTTTATTTATTTATTTATTTAATAGTGAACAGCCTAAAGTTTTCTTTTCACTTTCTTCCCTCCAAGTCATCCGAGTCCTAGAGGAACATAAACTGTTTGTCATTTAGGTTTGGATTTTGCTATGTATGCAAATGTATGCGCTCCAGTTCCAATTCGGTTCAGTTCCACTCCCATTTTTTAAGAAGCTGTATTAATGTGGCCTGTATCCGACACTATTCTGAACAGGTCATGCTTCTGAAGTCCCTTTCGCAAAAGAACAACCCTCCACCCAAGATTCATTCCAGCTGCCATGAAATTATGACTAACGTCGAGCTGGATTGCCAAAAAATGCTTTACGATTATGACTAGGCTTTTCAGACTGAGGTCGTATTGCCACATGACATATATGTATCACATTTCTGTACCAAATCACAAAAAACGCAGCTTCAGTAAGGGTTTTAAAACTGTTTAGTGTAACAAATTAGGGGGGGTGACTTATAAATAAAGTTTAAAGCCAATTTAACCCACATAAAGAACAGAACATGAGCGAAATGCAATTTCCTTAAGTAAAGATGAGGCACAAGTGACCAAGGGTTACTAAACATCAGTAGGCGTTACTCCCAAAGGGTGCTCCACTCTTCTGAGTGATGGGTGCAAATGAGGAGATAATGTATTCAAACAGCAGTGTTTGTTGGAACATGTTTACATTCTTGGTTCACCCGAGTGCGTCACAATCACACCACTTTCACAGGCCGTGGAACAAAGCACGTGTTTACACTCAGCTACTTGCTAGGAAGAAAAGAGTAAGGATGGTATCAGGGTCAGGACAATGGATTCTGTAGGTTTGGAGAACATGTACATGTTTTGTAGCACACAGGTTATGGTAAAGCAACAGTGATGCACAAACACTGTGCATCACATCTGTCTTCGAGTAAGATGGCCTCATCGAGCCGCTTTCAGGTCAGTCCTTATATATTGCACTGATCCCAGAATGCATCTGGACCATAAAGCACATCCTACAAATCATTTCCTCCGTACTTCACATGAGCCCTTCCTCCTTCATGTGGCGTCCATAACTGATCACCATACTTCAGCCTGGGGTTCACCTCCACCTCCACCTCCACCTGAAGCTTTGATCGCTCAAAGAAACGCATTAAAATCCTAAAGGTGCCAAGGCCACACAAAACCTGCCACTCAGTTCTCCTGAATAGGTTTTCTCCTCCTCCCTTTCTATTTATTGCAGTCTGAAAGCAGGCGCCGCAGCCTTCTGCCAATGCACATGACAGGCCTCTGCAGAAAGGATTTCAGCTTATTAAAGAGTTCCAGGCCATGTGGAGCTGATTTGGAGGTGTCAGGGAGATGTAAACGCATCATCTTAGTAGAGTGAAATACGGCATTACACATCTTTGATCTGATGTGGGTCATCTCCAAAGCTCGTCCGTCAGTTCTGGACTACAAGAACTATGCCTACTCGGATCTGAGGGGAAATGTGTACAGTATTATACCTGCCGTCACAAGCTCATGTTCCAAAGGGGCTGCAGCAGCCATATGGAGTCTATCTGAAGCTGTAGGGGTGATGTACGAACGCAGGTGGAGGAAGCAGGCTTTCACTTTTGCTTTGAAAAGGATCTAAACTGGGGTTTGAAGAAAGAACCTTATCACCAGGGTGGATGAACATTTCATTACAGGTCCTATTCCACTGAGTTTTTAAATCCAAAAAAGTTCATAAATGAGGTTGGAATTGTATGTGGATGATATCTAACGATGTTTTCACCGTTCTTATAAAGAGACAGTCCACATTCGGCTTTTAGTACCCCTGCTTTTGGGTGGAATGGTGATGTATTGGTTAGAGGTGTTGCCTCACAGCTTTCCTTTGGGTACACCTCCTTCTGTTTTATCCCACATTCCAAAGAGGTGTTAGGTCAACTTATGTCTCTAAATTGTCATTGTGTAAAAAAGAATGTGTGTGCCCTGTAGTGGCACTTTGGCACTCTGTTTTAAAATGAGGGACTGTGGTGGCCTAGCGGTTAAGGCACTGGACTCTAGGTTCAAATCCCACCTCTGTCAAGCTGCCACAGTTGGGTCCTTAAGCAAGGCCCTTAACCCGCAATTGCTTAAATTGTAAGAATATATCAGTTGTTAGTCGCTCTGGATAAGAGCGTCTGCTAAATTCCGTAAATGTAAAGGTAAATGTAAAAATTATTCCCACTCTGTACCCTGAGCTTCCAGTTTTACCCTGGCCTTTGTGACCCTCCACTGGAGGGTGGATAAACAAAGTGAGTGTGTGTGTGCTTCTGTTTTTATCTGACTAGACTCTTATTTAAAGCATGGTACGCTGAACACAATACACACAGCACTGCTTGATTTCTTTATATTTGGCTAGATAATGATTTAGTATTCTAGAAATACACCAAAATATCCTTGCTTGTGAACGACTGAGCCTTTCAAGGATGCTTACTTTATACCCAATCATGACACACCCCTGTGGAATGTTCTAAGCTGGTGTTTTTAAGTATTCCTCAACTTTCCCAGTCTTTTGTTGGCCCTGTCCCAAATCTTTTGCAACATGTTATTACAAATAAATAAATATTTGCAAATAACAATAAAGTTTATCCGTGTATTCAATCGAATATAGGTTGTCAAGTTTGAAAATCATCATAGTCTGTTTTATTTATGTTTTAGGCATAAATAACTAAATTATGGTTGTATAAAAAAACAAACCTCACATCATGTAGTCCATGGACTTTACGGTTCTGGTCTTAACTACCAAACAGCAGTAACTTGGTAAAACCATGATCATGATCATGGTTAAGAGTAATGTACCTTCACTGCTGTACCATCACAGTCCCAGAACATCACCTCATGCAATAAGATATTCTATCAATGCTGGGATAAACCGATCAGTTACTGGAGTCCAGCAGCAGATTCCATTTTATTATCAGGTTTATAAAGGGTGAAAGATTTTCTTTACGTATAGTCAAGGACTATTTTAAAATGATGATACCAGTGATTATTCACTTGAATTGTGTTTTGGTCTTGCCTTGTAAAACCCAGTAATTACCTGGAGACTTACAGCTGCTGTGTTTGAGCAAAAAAAAAAATCCTCATTGTCTGTTTGTTTATATTTTTCCAGGTGTAATCCCATTTGTTTTCTATTACCTGTTTATGTGATTAGCAACTATTTGAAAGTTTTCTATCCAGGATCATAGTATGCACTGATGGCTTTGTGACTCATGTTTATAGCATATTAGGTTTAAAACCTTACACTTGTACCTTTGTGGTCTGTCTATAAAACCCTGCCCTTGTTTTAGGTGTAAACCTTGCCCTGCAGCACTGGCATCATCTCTTTCATTCGTAGTAAAACCCAGATTAGGATTTTCATGGCTAAGAGACTGAAGAACTAAATATAAAATCTGTTTATCTGTTTGAGTATTAAAGCTTTATACAGCTGCTATGGTTCTGTGGTTAAGGTTGTGCAGCTGGAAACAGCATCCATATTTTGTCACAAGAGCTCCAACCATGACTCCACAGCACTTTATTAGATTAATAAGATTAGATCAGCTTTTAAAAGGTCGATGGTTAAGATGATTTTTAATGTATAGTTTAGGACTATTATAAAATTATTCTCCTACTGGTGATTCTCTGGAAACATTTTTTTTGGTCCCAGGTTTAATCTGTGACTAGGAAATAATCCAGAACCATTTACCATACGTATTTAACTGTATTCAGAACTGTAACGACCTTGTAGAAACAAGGCCAAACATGTACTTCTATAAAAGAGTGGTTTTCTCATAGGCATTCTCAAGCGGCTACAGCAAGAACAACTTCAAAGACTCTGACCTTAATCCTCTGATAGTCCTGAAACCTCGATATTCTACATCAATCTCGATTTCACTCACTGTGACTGATTTAGGGACCTGTGCACCATGCACATGTGCCTTACATATGCATAATCTGGGGAGGAAATCAAAAGAAGATATGTTTCACAATTTAAAACCTAACAAAACTGACCAAGCTTCACCAGTATATAAAACATCCAACAGCCTACTCTAAAGGACTGGACTCTGGTAAAATAAATCTGACACGCATCATTATGGCCTTATTCAAAGAGACAGTCCAGACTCGGCATAAAAGTGGGAGAACTTGTGAGGATTTGCCAAAAGTTCAGCGCAACAGGCCGCTTTGGACATGTGGTTGGAGTGTTGTGAAAGCCTGGACATTTTTTTAAAACAACAGGCAGAAGATTTTCATTGTAGTTGAAAGGACTGAAAAAAAAAACTTTATAAAGAACACCTAACTACACTACAAAACTAAGATTCGCTCTCATTGGAACTGGGATCTGTAAACTATGATTCGTCCAATCAAAAAATGCTCAAACTTAAAAAAAAGATGTCTCATGTCTATTTTAAATCGTACATTGAACCTGCATATAGACTTTCCTGCTAGGATCTGAATGGATTCCAAAAGTTGGCACAAAGGGCAATAATACTAAAACGCACAAAATCATCGCAATTTAGAGCAACTCCAGACAAACGTCAACCTTTCCTGAGAAACGTTGTAAGCATTTGAAACCATGAAACTATTTGAATGTTAATTTCTTTCTCAATTACAACCGTTTCCTTTTGTCATTACCACACAACGGCAGTAGATTCAGGCTGAATCAAGAACCAGGCTGTTCAACTTGATTATTTCATCAGTCTATACATTTTGAGGTATTATCTGCAATCAAATATCATTTAGTTCTCTTAGTTCTCTATCTGCAGTGAAATTGAATGATTCTGATATGTTACTGACTATACATTCATTCTGAAATCACTAGTCCAAGCTTCCCATATTTTTCAATAAACATTTGCATTGAACTAATCATTTGATTTTATTCACTCATTGCTGTAGTGGTGGAGAAATTAAAATGCACGACTTTCCTGCTTTGCACAGAATTTAAAAAACAAAATCAGACATGCTGGTCAACATGAGATGATAATGGCTAAGAGCTGCACAGTTAGTCCATTGGAAATGTAATTACTTTTAAATAATATAAATTATTCCTCAGGAGACATCTAGGTGAAATAATAGCAATTTGCTTGCAATGTTACATTAAGCACTATACAGTATAAGCCCTTAACGTTTAATTAAGAAATATCCAAAAAATAATTTTGAATTTATTATTTATTTCATGGGCAAATTAAAAGAAACTGTACTACAGTACATCTATGAACTTTAGTGAA
>JAUZSU010032531.1:0-10370 GCA_034780255.1 Parotocinclus maculicauda | reverse complement strand
CTATTCTTTTTTTTCCTTTTTATCACGGCATACAATGCAATTGCTTTAGACTGACATTTTCTTTGTTGCTCTTACTTCTTCAGGATCTCCAACTGTGAGGAATTTTACATGTAACATTTCGACTGTTCTCTGCTCCCCACTTTTCTTTTTCTTTTTAAACACTATACTTCTAATAACTGAGATTATTGATTGTGATTAATAAAGAATGTAGATTATGCTGTGTGAGAATGCCTGTAATTCATCAGGCGGCTGTGCAGAAAGCTCAATGGGAACATCCCAGCTTGGTCAGGGTGCTGAATGAAAATAACAGGGCTTGCTTCAAGCACTTATTCAAGCCAACAGCATTCGAGTTTGCAGCAGGTGTGCTCCTAATTGTGGCCTTTTGTGATTAGATAACTGCAGAGGCTAAAATGGAGCAAAGGTTTAATAAACAGTTAGACGCACACCGCTCTTGTAAACTGGTGCTACACTTGTAGACTTGTACTGCTCAATAAAACATAGTTAGTAATGGTGAACCCCCTGCAATTGTAATGTAAGTGTAATTTGTGTCAGCTTAATTGTCTGTCCAAAATCAATCCAAACATAAAAACGCATGATATGACGCATTGCATAAGAAAATTAAGGTAGCTGTTCAATGGAAACAATCAAAGGAAGGTTAATTAATTACATTTTAAATTTAACAGAAGGCATTTTAACACTGTAAGTGAAAGAAAAGACAAGAGTATGTATAAGTTAAAGTACTTTCACAACACTTTGTCTTATTGTGTTTTTAAATTGCATTTGTTTTGTAGTGGATGGGTTGTCAATTTTGTTTATATAAATCGAAGTGGTATCAAATAAATTATTATCCTTTATCTGTTTGATTCTTGAATTACAACATGTCGCATATACAGTACAGTAACTGTTTATGGAAAAATTATTTAAAATTGCAATGTCTGTCGCTGTTTTTCTTTTTTAAAATAAAATTAAAGTCAAATAAATTTAATTATACCTGATTTGTTACTGTTACAAGGTGTAAAGAAACTGGTTGATACTGGTGTAAACTTGATATAATATAGTGATAGACACTTGTCTTCAAGTTAAAAAGTAAGATTGGATTTTATGGACTTTTAGTAGTAGTTACTGCTCCTTTTTCAGCATAAATCAAGAATACATTACACTTTATATAAACTATGCGTTCTGTGGTATATTTTGTTTTATGACTTTACCGGTAAAGTGTTCAGTACACATTGAAATCAAATACCCCATAAATAAATGGTACAATCTGTGTGACAACTTATGATCTATTTTAAGCCCCTGGAACTGCCCTAAGCTCCAATTAACTTTAATGGTGCTTTGATGATCTTGCAGTTATGATCCATGTTTACCTAGATGTAGGCTTCATTGTGTATTTTAAGGGCATATAAAATGTACAATGCATCAGCTTTATATTTAGAGACTAGACTGTGACAAACCAATACTGGCTTCACCAATAACAGATTTGGTGGGGCAATTTAAGTGAGGTCAAGCTGATGCAAGAAGGAATGGGTCTTGGATTTCTCTGATCAGTTGCAACAGTAACTGTAATGAAACACAATTACAAAGCTATCTCCTTAATGTCTATAGCCTATAGAGCCTATAGATTGTAGAGCAATTGGTTTTGTGAATCGTTTTCATCCCAAGCTTTAAGGCTATTCCCATTAACGTTTTTAGTGTAATGATAATATGTTAACATAACATTAAACCTCATCCGTTATACTGTGTAATAAAAAGTTGAGTATTTATATTGGCCTGACCCAGTAAAATGGCTACTACACAGCAACTGGTGGCATGGTGGTGCAGGGGATACCCACTGTCACCTCGCAGCTCCAGCTCAGTTCAGTTCTCATCAACAACTCTGTGTGTTCTGGAGTACTCCACATTCCATTTACTTTGTAAATTTGTACATTAGGTCAATTGCCATATCTAGTGCCCCAGTGTAAGTAAGTATGTGTGCCTGTGGCTGTGTACTGGGACATATGGTTACCCAGTCTAGGGCTGGTTTGTGCCTCTTGATTGAGTGAGTCCAACATAACAAATGCATTACAGTATCTGAATCCAGCAAAACTACTTATACATCACACCTAAGGGCACTTTCTACAAAAAAGACAAAATCCAGTATCCAGTATGTGTACTTCCAACTCGGTGGTGCGATCATTAAAGTAGAAGGCCAGATCAGATTAATCTTATTGTTAAATGGGGATGTATCACCATCTAAGGCTAAGCGGGGTTTTGCTCAGCTTTATATAGTCCTTCATCTTACTTTCCTTTATTCTCTGTCCAGCTCTCTCCTCCTTCCTCTTTTACTTTGCTTATTCCCCATTTCCTGTCCTTTTTTTTACCTCTTTCGCTCTGCCACTCTTTTCCATTTGCAATTTTTCTCCTCTCTCTCCTCTTGTCTTTCCATCTTTCCCTTACTCGCTCACCCCACAGCCCCTGAATTGAATGCACAAATTACATCCCTCCACCTTTCACTCCCACTAAATCTTTCCTTTTTCCACTTTGCTGAGCCTGAATATTTTATTCCTCCCATCAAATATGCATCCCATTAATTAAGTTAAATTACTCTTGACTGCCAAATATCCTCTGCCGATAACTGTCAACGCAAAATGCATGGCTTTGAACTTCTAATGACATGGGCCTCAGTCGCAGCTGAGTTACAGCCTTCAGAAAAGCGTCCACAGGCCAGCGATCAACCCCCGTACTCTCTGCCAAGCTGCAAATTAAGTGCTGGTTTCTTTTTCCTCTGGCTTTTTTAACAAGCCCACAATGGATGACATGCATGCTCTTGACAAGCAAGAACTTCCATTTTAATTATACACCTTTTCTTCATCTTTTAATTGCTGTTGTTAATCAGTCATTAACTTCTGCCCCCCCCCTTCTGAGCACAAATCCTAAATCAACCCATAGCACATCCCAGCTCCATAAATTCCATCGCTCCTCACTTCTCCTCACGCTCTTGCTCATTCTCTCTGTCTCTGTCTCTCTCTCTCTCTAACGTGTAATTTCATTTATTTTTAAAACTGTCATTTTTCCAAACAGAGGTATTTGTTATTTGTTCTAAGGGGGGTTGACAGTAAGGGGATTTTAATCATAACTTGCATTAAATTATCCGTCTCCGGATCTGTCAGGGGGATAAATTCAAGACGACACTAAGACGCTGCTATTGAGTAATTGTGTTCTGTGCAACACTAATATTACCGCTGACTGATTCCAAACAATGGTGATTGAGCTATAGGGCTATTTGCTTTTCACCCTCCCTGGATAATTCCAACCTGTCCTAGAAGCCAAAGGATCTCCATACAAGTACAGATACAGCGCTGACAATGGGCCTATTTGTCTCTCCTCCTCCCGAAAGGAAACAGATGTTCTGGAGAAGCTGACTAGGAGCAACATGAGCCAAAGCAGCACTTTGAACAAGCCCATCGCTTAGTGGGAGGGCTGCACTGATATGATATGACAGACAGGGATGGGGCCTGGTGACAATGAAAAGAAAAGGTCTCAGCCCGCACTGTCTCCATGATGGCTCCTTCACATGCTCAGAATAACCTAATACTCCACCCATGTACCACAAAAAGAATGCGTAAAAACAGGAATCTCAATTTCTTCCACATTTTCAACAAGGCCATATATACACCAGGGGGCCTCAAATGCTGATATGGGTTTCTTAAATATAAAAATGAACACACCACAAAAATTATTTGTGAACAAATTATTTCCTGGTTAACACATAACAGTAGCTATTTGTTAACAAATCATTACCTGGTTAATAGCTTACATGCATGACCTTACAGAGCTGTCAGAGTAGTGGTTTATACTTTTGGTGACATATAAAAATATGGGACCATTTTAAATGTTGACCATTTTACTGTGAGGCATTTATTGCCACTCATCTTAATTAATAATCAGTCATCAAAAGTTACAAAAATATTTTTTTTTAATTGTGAACAAAAATGTCATACTATATGAACAGACAGAAACAGAAAGAAAAACAATTGTAAATATAATATAATATATATACTTAAATATGGTTAAATCATTAATATTACTATTTTTAAAGTACTCAGGTTGGTCAGGGATCATCTACCGGTGTCCAGAGCATACTTACACATACATGCCCTAAATTTTCAAGTGAAGGTGCCACCCTACGATCACTGATATCATTGGTTTCCCTTTGGAAGTTTTATGGTGGATATCCACATTTTATTGTGACCCCCATGTACAAGCTTATGATCACAGGTTATTGCCTGCGTTGCCTTCATCACAACAGAAAGACGATTCAAAACAAGATTCTCTCATACAGGTAAATACAGATTCCCTTCTGAGGGAGCATCACAAATATTATTATATGTTTTATATAGTACTTTTGTTAATCTGTTGCCAATAAAAGGGTAAAATATATATTTTTTATTCTACAGACGTTTACAATACCGCTTTAACATATTCACATATATATACTGTACATACTGTATCTATTGTACATTCTGCACTTTCTGCTTATTGCACCTTTGGATAGATGCTACTACTTTTCGTTCCATTTTAATTGTACATTATTATGACAATAAAGTTGAATATAATCTAATCTAAATTTCTATATTCTACATTAGTTAAGTAAATATTAATAATACATTTGATATGTGGTAACAGATATAATAAGTCTCTATTACTGTCAGGATCTTGGGCAAAGATAAAACAAACGTATCTATCTATTTGTCAATGGAATTAATTTCTCTAAGTGAGTTGAACCATAGTATGCTGGTAAACATGTTCACAGATCACAGTTCATAGTCACTTAGAGTGTTAGCGTCAGTCCTCAAAGTTTGCAACGTGAAAATACATAAGGACAATCTAATTTAGAAAAATCACTACAGTGATTCACTCTAGTTATCTCAAATTAAAAAAAACAATTTGCAACAGTATGTAAAATGCAAAGTTTAAAAAACTGTGTTTTTACTTTGAAGTTTATTTCATTGCAGACAGTATGAACCCAAGATGTTTTGTCTGGTCAACTTAATTTAATTTGTTAATAAACATCCATTCCTGCATTTCATCCCTGCAACGCATTTTTAAAAAAGGGTTGAAACAGTAAAGCATTTATCCCCTTGTAATGTTCCTAACATTCATTACCACAACACTTTTTAGCAGTGACAATACAAAAGGCTGAAGTGTTGTGGTGTTATTTTGTAACATCTTAAGGTGTTACAGGATTGTTATTGTTACATTTAATTTCAAACTTACCCACACATTCTCTACTGAGGAAAGGTCAGGACTGCCACCATACCTTTGTAGTGTGTGCAGCATGTTGTTTTGCATTGTCTTGTTGAAAAATACATGGAAGTCCATAGTAAATGTCTTCTCAAAGAAATCATATGCTACCCTAAAATTTCAATATACTTTTCAGCATTAATGCTGCCATCACAGAAGTGACCTTGACACAAGCCCATGTCATGACAGACATTGGCTTTTTGGACTTGTTACTGATAACAGTCCAGAGTACATGTTGTCTATTTCTTCCAAAAAAGATCTGAAATACTGATTTGTCTGACAATTCACGTTTCTACTGTGTGATTGTCAATCCCTGATGCTTCAGAACCCAGAGACGTTGACACCACTTCTGGGCACAGTTAACAGGTTTTTTTTTGGACATTATAGTTTGAATTGGCATTTGTTAATGTAACTCTGTATCGAATTGCTTGGCACAGTAATACCAAAGTAATGCCTTGTCCATGCGGATCAGCTATTGATGAAAGACAGACAAGGACCCACACACAGTTTAGTATTGTCTCTAAATTAAATTCATAAGCATAAGCATAATAAATTGCAATACATTTAATTAATCCATACTCAAACCTAATAAATAGCGTTTAACTGCCCTTGTGTTAGTGTAATGGAGCAAAGAAGTTGCACATTTTGCGCAGCAATCCTTTTAACGCCTATAGAGCAATATTTTTCTCACACACTTCAAACATGTAATTATAATCAGTGAGTTTGCTGACTTGCTATGACAACAGTACTTAAGTCATGCTGATATGAAAGCGTGTGTTGCTTGTCGAAATATACACATACAGTGGCATTGTGGTGTGTGTGGGTGTTTCGCTAGCTGGCATGAACCCCTTATATCATACACTGGGCTTACCACAAATGAAAATCCCTCAAATTAGGTGAAATTTTAATTTATAGAAATAGGAAACGCAAATAGAGTAAAACTGTGTCCCATTAATATGTAGAAAATTTTATGTATTTAGCATTTAATGATACATTCAGGTTCTTTTTTTGACAGTGTATATAATTATCTAAAATATTAGCCTGGTCCTTATATCTAAGTCAGCATTAACAACAGTAGTGAACAGATACTGTGTGGAAATAGAGATATATGATGAAAATTAGACCATAATGCAAACTGCTGCTCATTTTCTACCTTATCCTTAATCAACCTTAAATCTTTAAACAACCTGTCTGAAATCTATGACCTACCTGTTACATGTATAACTAAACCAGTAGTTTACCAGTACTCCCAATTTGACACATGGAAAAAAATAACAATTAGAATTTTATATTACTTTAAATTTCTTACAGCAAGACTGTAATGGCATTTCATAAACAGATAAAAAAGCAAAGTCCAAACACTGTTGAGAACCAGAAATGTGTTGTCTAGACAAAATACAACCTCATCTGTTTTGTTAAATGAATTATGCAAAGAGCGATACCAGTGTCTCATTGGTTAACAGTAAATATTTAATATTCATCCTTGCACTCTGAAATTATAGAACACTTGCCTGTGAAAATTGCCCATTTTGGCCAATTTGGTTGGTGCCCCTGAAGACTTTGATTTGGATGTATTGAGCTTTTAAGTCCACGCCGCTTTGTAAGACTCTACTTGTTGTACTCTAACCACAAATAAATGGCTTTCACAATTAGAGGTTTAAATAATGTAGTGGCTCATGCTCGGTCTTATGCCGGATTCCAAAGAGCTTTCTAATGCACATAATGATTAAGTGTAATTCAAATACCAACTGTGTTGTTCAAAATCTGACAGGCAATAATTTGCTCTATTATATTGTGCCATTTAATTGCCCACTACCGACATCCTTTGACATGTCATGAGGCAATGATTTACAATTACTCTAGCAGTGAAGCTCAGCAAATGACAATATAATCATCTGCATATCCCCTCTCATCTGACACAGCTAGTACGGCAAGTAAAAAATAGTTAGCGCTTGTAGTTTTAACCGGATTCTATTTGAGGATTATAAAATATTACAGCAAAGGATGATGCTTAACAATAGAGTCAAGTTAAGAACAGGCTGTAGCGGAGTCTGGCGGAGTCTGGATGATTTTTGCTGTCAGGGATAGGATTCTCATATACACACACACACACACGCACACACACACACGCACACACGCGCACACACACACACACACTGTAGCTAACAGTGAAGTATTACTGATGTCAGGCTTTAATCTTAATGGGAAAAAGCAAAGTGAATGATATAAAAACAAGCTGCAGTCATCTATCCTCGGACATTAAACACGCGTTCTTTCTTCAACTTGATCTAACTTTATCTCATCAACAAGAAAGAGTACAATAACCCAACTAAACCCGACACGCAGAAGATCCATGCAGTATTTATCCTCTGCGTGCAGATGTCAGATAAAAATGACCACCAAAAAAGGAAGCCATCAACTACATCCAGCAGAGGCAGGGAAAAAAAGGACTGAATAAAGTTAAAGCACCCTGCCCTAATTTAAGTGGGGAAAGATAGAAAACAATTTTGTTCCATATTAAACCAATGTTTCACAGCATTTAAGGAGCTCATGCATAATTTAGCGTGTACAAAAACGAGCACAACATGGTGGGGGGTGGGGTGGGGGGTATTGGGGGTTTGGTGGGGGTCCTTGGAGGGAAGCTAAGGCTGCTGAGTGCACTGCCTGTTTTAAAATGATGGAGGAGAAGAGGGGATTCTCATTAAGTGGCTTCACTCCACCCCAAGCAGCAGACACAGGAGAGAGCGCCCACAAAATCAGTGTTTCATGTTTTCCCCATTAAATATGAAGAATTGCACAATATGTGCAGAGAGGCAGTTTGCCGGGGTCAGCCGTCGTACTGTTTCTGCTTTATCTGCAGGTCATGTTATGATGACCGACTTTACCCACGTTCAATCAGAGGCCCTCTGCTTTTGGAGATAGAGTGGGGAAATTATAACAACACAAGGCAGGGGGACTTTTAATGAGGAAAAATTAGGTTTACGGTGTGCAGTGTGAAGCCGGGCGCCTTCATTTGCATGCTGAATGCATGCAAAGTTGTCAAATAGTAAAGCCATTCGAGCTATTGATGGGCCGTTCACCTCTGACACTCCGTTTGGAATCTCTTGATGTTAGGCACAAATCTGGACCTAGCAACTAACAAGAAGGCAACACGTCTTGTTTTACAGCTTTGAATAGTTACAGATGAAGAATTAGCTCCAAACAAGTTAACAGTGATCTCGGAGCAGAAAGCTCGTGTGCAGATTTTCTGTTGTGAGGCCTTCCTTTGATCCTGCCTGTCTCCAACTTCACTGCCTTCTGTCTGACCCCAGTAAAACTGCTGACCTTCACCTCCCATCCTCCATTACATGAAAGTTTCGGGTGTAGGCTTTCAAGCAGCAGGAGTTATCCAGTCATTAAGGAGATGTAGATGGGTGTTGGTGCCCATCCTAGATTCTCTATTTCCAGCCGGTGAAGGAAATATGGTCCGTCTAACTGGCTTTTGACTGTCATTTGCATTAGTTAATCTAATGTCACAGAGGGGAGTGTCCTCAGAAAGTACGGGGAGTGAAAGTTTCATTGAGCAGTCTTTATTCACTTTGAGATAGCCTTATTCAAATACGTTATGTCTAATGCCTCTTACGGAATTTATGTCCAGCCTATTGTACATTTCTAGAACTTAACTGTTTTCAAGAGTCATGGAAAAACATGTAAATTCCTGCCTTACTAGCCAGTCGCCTTATTGTTAAGACAGTAAACTGCAATAGTACTGAATAAAATGGTGCATCCTGCACTAATAAAGTCATCAGCTAATTGTAAGTGGACATCACAGCCTGTCGCCCTCTCTCTATCTCTCTCGCCAGACTGCTAGAGTAGCACGGTTTTAAAAGGTCAAAATGGCCGGCATTAATCAGATCGCCATATCCACTGCCCTCCCCTCCATCATTAGCACGCTAATCATGGAGGGTTTGGTCGTAGAGAGGTTTACTCCTAATTATTGTCATTAATAAATCAGACGAGTCAGGCCTGTCGGGATGAAAGAGAGGGCGTCCCTGCCCGCCATCCATCAGAGCGCCAGAGAGCGCCGACTTCAGCCATTAGCGGGCCTCAGAGACACACCCATCTAGGGCTACTGCAGTTCGGACAGCACACACACAGCCACACTCATTGATACATAAACACACAGCCTGAAACTTTATCAACAATGAGACATATGAGTTTGGAAAAGAAAAAAGCAGAATCATTAAGAGTTGAAAAAAGACCTGGAGGCTCGAAGATCCACAGTAATAAATGCTAAAACTAAACAGTTTACTGTTAGCATTTTCAACTTTACTTTCAATTTATAGTAGATGCACTTCTTATGCAGTTCTACTATTGCAGATTGTAGCTCTATTGCTTTGCATACTTTGTTAGATCTTTTCAGCCTGTTCTTCAATGTCAGGACCTCCACATGGCCACCAGAGAATAGGTACAGTATTATTTGGGTGGGGGATCATTCTCAGCACTGCGGTGACTATAAGGTGCTGGTTTGCATGTGGTTAGTAGTGTGCAGTGCTACAAGTAGATCAGACCCAATATTCACCAATCCAGGCTACATTTGTTCCAGTTTTCAGTTGTCTGGTTTTGCTCACTGCAGACTCAGCATTCTCTTGTTTTCTGAAAGCAGTAGTCTGCTGTTGTAGTCCACCCATCTCAAGGATTGATTTGCTGTGCATTCTAAGGAGCTTTTCAGCTCAACAGTTGTATCAATTGGTTATCTGAGTTACTGTACAATTTTTTGTCAGCTTTATCAAATTTGGCTATTCTCTGTTGACTTTTTCTTAAGGCGCCTCCATCCACAGAACTGCTGCTATCTGGATGTACAGTGCATCCGGAAAGTATTCACTTTTTCCACATTTTGTTACGTTACAGCCTTATCCCAAACTGTATTAAATTAATCTCTTTCCTCAAAATTCTACACAAAATAAAAAAGTTTTTTTGAGAGTTTTGAAAATTTATTAAAATTAAAAAACAAAGAAATCATATTTACTGAAGTATTCACAGCCTTTGCTTAATACTTTGTAGAACCACCTTTGGCAGCAACTACAGCCTCAAGTCTTTTTGAATAT